>VDFB02269606.1:0-37136 GCA_007258455.2 Sequoia sempervirens | reverse complement strand
CCCTCTCTCTTAGGTCTCTCCCTTCCACCCCTCTCCCTTAAGTCTCTCTCTCACTACCTCTCTCTCTCTCAGGTCTCTCCCTCCCACCCTACCTAGACAACTCTCTTTCTCTCTTCAAATTCTCCCTCCATATAAAGATATACATACATACATATAAGCAGACATACACACATACAATCATGCATACATACATACATACGAGCATACATACATGTCATACAAGTATACATAAATAAAAACATACAAATATATATACACACATTTAATAGACTAGAATTTGACACAAAGCAAAACATAATGTGAGCATGTTATGTCTTGCTATGCAAGTCTTGGGAACAAATGCAAAAAACATGTCAAAACTATGAAATAATGTGAGCATGTTATAATGCGCTCACGTTATTTCTTGCTTTGGGAATCCTCAAGCCTTAGGCTTGGTATTTTCTTTGGAATACCAACCCAAAGGCTTGGAGTGCCTTCCCAACATCCAAAGATGTGCTTTTGCAAATTCTATAATATTTCACATAATCATGTTTGTGCTAAGCATTAGGTTTGCACGTGTTTCAAAGTTGAACAAATCGAACACATGGTTAATGTTAGGCTCTATCTTAGCTATCTAAGGATGTAATTTTTTTCACATTTTGATAATGTTAAGCCTTCGATCTATAATTTCTTTTGTTTGTGTGTCTTTTTTTGGCAAAAACCAGTGTTTGGTTTTTTTTTTGTTATAAATTAACCGTTCATCAAAATTTATAATAAATTACATTTTTAGAAACTAGATTCCATTCTACACATATTAAAAAAATAATTTTCAATTAGTTTTTAAAATTTATAGAGGTAGCATAGCCAAAATTCTACTTTTCAAGAAGTGCCCACTTTGAAAATTAGTAAAAAATCAAATACTCATTAAAAATTTATTAGAAAAATTGGGCATAAACTACATACTGTTAGCTAATTTCTCACCAAAGTGATTTTAAAAATACTAAAAAAGGTTAACCTTTTGAGGGAGCCATAAAAGTTGCTATGTTATGTTTTTTTACAAAAATAACTCCAATTTTTGTGGCCCCCTCTTTTGAACCCCTTAATCTCTACCATTAAAAAAAAAAAAATAGTAGTTTAGAAAGTAGTCTCGAAGCCCTACGATCCTTGTTTTTGTTGCATCTCAAAATTTTGAGTGTAACTATCCTCAATTTCATGTCCAAGGGTAGTATTTCTTGATTTCAAAAAAAAGTGGCCACTTAAGCCCCATTTTTGGGGCCCCATCTTTTTGCACTTACCCTAAGAAAAAGAAGGATTTGGAGAAAATTAAGATAATGGGTGAGACAGTGGAGTCAGGATCAGTCAAAACTCTTGACTCCCACTTTTCCAACTCTTAAAGATGATTATTAACTCATGGAATGTGAGGGGCTTAAACAACGTCCCTCAACAAAAAGCTATTCATGATTTGGTGTGAAGTCATTCACCAAATATGCTATTTATTTAGGAAACTAAACTTTTAGTGGAGAGTGTACAATTTTGTGCCAAAAAATTGGTGACGTGGCTATTGCCAATGTGTTGGTGCTCAAGGTAATGTTGGGGCTGTGGCTTGCTTACAGAACTCATTGAAGATTTACCCTCTTTGGTGGCTTTCTAGTAAGTATTCTATCTTTGTGGTTGCTTCGAGTTTGGAGTTTGGAGAGACTATTCTTTTATCTAATATGTATTCCCCAATTGATATGCCTAGAAAGTTATACCTATAGTCTTATATTCAGTTTATTTGGAGCACTGCTCTATATCCTTGGATTGTTGTTGGAGACTTTAATGCTATTGTTGATTTGGAGGGGAAAAGGGGGGGGAATTCTAAGGTTGGTGATATCATCTTTTCTTCTCAAGGAAAATATTTCTTCCTTAAATCTAGTGGATATAAAACCTACTAATGGTCAATATACCTAGAATAATAGAATGTGTGGTAAGCATTGTATTGCTGAGAGACTTGATAGGTTCCTAGTCTCTTGTTTTTGGATCAGTGGATCTTGGACTACCAACTCTGAGATATTGGATTGGATGGGTTTTGATCATTGGCCAATTAAGCTATCAACTTCATTGGCTTGTGTTGCTAAAAATACCTCTTTCAACTTATGTGGTTGTGGGAACCTTCTCTGCAGAATCATATGGCTGAATGGTGGCACCGGGGTAGACCTACTTTTGGAACTGCGATGTACTCTTTTTGTCAAGCAATTATAGTTTGTAAAGTATTAACTCAAGAGATGGAATAGGTAGTGTTTTTTGTAAGGTGTGTACCCTTGGTCTCCTTGTGTTGCACTACACACCACAATGAGACCAAGGGCACACACCTTGCAACAATTCCACTAGTGCAAGTGATGGGTTTGAACTTGTGACCAAGGCTTTGATACCAATTGTTGCAAAGACAATTGTCATTGCACCAAAAGATCAACCTATTAATGCCCAATACAACCGCAAGAGTTAATGAATCCATGGGAGGTGATCAAGCCATGTCACGAACCTGAGCACTGTACTGCACAACAAAAGGAAACCAAGGGCACACACCTTACAACAATGTTTAGTCAATATCTTCTATGCTAAGGCTGTTGCTCAGGCTACTTTGGATGTTAGCACCCATGTTATTAGGGAGCATGGCCTTTCTGATGAATCTCTCAAGGAGTCGAAGACTTTGAAATATTTGGAGTTTGAGCTGTGGGAGGATAATTTTTGGAAACAAAAGGCGCAAGTTGAGTGGTTACAAAAAGGGGATAGAAATGCATCTTTCTACTTTAACTCTATGAAGGCCAAGAGATAGTAATTCGATCCCTTATCTTGTGAAATCTAGGGTGATCATCTAACCTCTCTAGGGGATATTTCTAATGATGCTTCCCAATATTTTGCTTCTTTATTTAGTGAGGATTCCCTTGATGTGCTGGAGGAAATCACATCCTTGCTTTTATTCCTTCTTTGGTTTATATGGAAATGAATAAGCATTTCATGAGCTTAATTTCCATGGATGAGTTGGAGGTCACTAATTTTTAGATGAAGAAAGAGAAATCTCCTGGTCCTGATGGGTTTCTGATATAATTATTTCAAGAATTTTGGGAAATCATAAATTTAGATTTATTAGAAGTGGTGTGTGAATCCTAAGGGAACAAGCAGATGTTGAGGGCTATGAACTACACATTTCTTGCCCTTATTACCACATGTGAAGGGGCTGATAGTGTAATGCCCTACTGTGCGAACCCCAAAGGACAACTAAAACTAACAAATACAACACAATTTTTTTTAAGTAAAACATTACATAAGATGAACATTAACAAACATCACATGTAATGCAATTATACATATACAATATATGCTATGTCCTCTCGGGTACATGTGATGACATTACAAATCATAAACCCATTCCATAATGATATTTAACAAATTCCAAGATTAAATTATAAAACCATAATAAAAATTAAGATTCCATTAATCATCCACTCATGACATTACATAAATGAGAGGACACATAACATAATCAACAGAATATATACATATAAACATTTCATTGATCAAATCATAATATACAAGTACATTGATAATAAGAAATTACATTGTTTTCAAGATTACATATGCACATCTGTGCTTCCTGACACATAGTGGGAGTGATACATCGATTACAAGAGAAATACAGAAATGAACATGGTACAACCAAACTGAAGTGAAGATCTGGATCAACTGTATCAGCATGAACTTTGTGCTTCACGAACATGATCTAGGAACCCAATGGGGTGCAAAGCACGTTCCACCTAACCACGTGGACCCAAAGGCCCACCCCTTGTGTGAGGAGATGACAAGAAAGACCCACAACCAAGAATAGTCACACAAAAGGGCTACAAAACTCAATAACACAAGAGTAACAAGAAACATGAATATCAACAACATCAACATGACTATTTACAAGATGACTACTTCAAGAGGTACACAAAGGTAATAATAAGGGATACTGCGGGAGAGTGTCATCGCATGATCCTATCATAGGTTATCCTGGCTACCTCTCAACAGGCGCCAACCCCCATCTATGGTTATCCTGGTTGCCTCTCACTAGGCACCATCCCCATAGGGTGACACATGTGAGATCACTAACCTCTCATGAGGACGAGGTAGTGATCTTGCCGACCATGGCCTTCTCAGCCCACCCTTAGTCTGTGAAAGCACTAACGGCATGGGTGAGACATCTTATACATTCTTGTTTAGTGTGATCCTACCCAACCCACTAGTTAATTTATTAGGTTATCACTTGTTAAGGAGACTCTTCCATGGGTTACCCAGACTGCCCCTTTGTGCATCGAACCCCATGAAGAGCCACTCTCCCTGATAGCCTCGAAACAAAACTCACAACATGAAGGGGTGTACCAAAACATGTAAAGCACTAAAACCACAACAACTAAGAACATATGTGACAAATTTTCTCGCTTCAAGCCATAACCCAAGGCAAGAAAACCATGAAATAAGGTACACCCACGAGAACTCAAAATAGGAATAAGACCAATGAATCACAAGGGACTAACCAAGGGGAAACCAACAACTCCAATTTTCCCCACTACCTTTGGAAGCCTGAAAGCCATCTACCCATAACTACCAAGTGAGAGGAACTTATACATTGTGGGTTCCCAACATACTCAAAACATGACTAAGCATAAAATCACCTCAATAAGAACATAACATATGAGGACTTACAACCAACTAGGAACCATTACAAACAATCTATCATCTCACCATGCACTCAAAATAATAGTTTCCAAAAACATTCTAGACAATCAATTTTATTCTATTTAAAACGCTCATTGTAAAATCCATCAATTTGCTAACTCATTCAAGTGATAAACTATAAAGAATATTTTAAGTCATCAATTTCATCTTAGTTGTACTTCCATTAAGAAACTATTTCTTATGACTATATTTTTTTTTATAAAAAAAAAATTATAAACAAAAGCTTAAAATATCTAATTACACATTTTATGCACAAATTTCTCCTAATTTTTTAATACTGCAATTTACTTTTAACAATATTCATATATATATTTAACTTAAACTACTTTGTTGTTATAAAACAACCCACATACACTAATTGAATACATGCAAACTACCTATATATACATTTCAGTTTGGTAAAAAGAGAAACTATAAACAAAAAATCTAAAGATATCTATTTACACATTTTATACGCAAGTTTCTCTTAATTTTTTAATACAACCAATTTCCTTAATATCGTCATTCTAACGTTAATAATTTCTTCTAACAAAATATACTTAATTCAATCAATTAAATTCTATCATTGTAACTAGTAATACATTGATTTGAAAAGATATATTCCATTTGATTAATTAAATCAATTCTATTAACTAACTAGCATGTATACCCTTCTTTTAAATTTTAACAAATTTAAATCTCTTTCCCACAATTATCCAAATATGAATATATAAATATATATATATACTTACGTATAGATACATACATATATATATTTAACCACATAAAAATATCCATATAAAACATAAATATAACAGTATAAATTTATTTTAATTTAAGAGCCCATATAAACACATTTCATATCTGTGTATATATTTGTTACCATAAATTTGATTTTATTTAAAACCCTATATATAAATATATATATATATATAAATTAAGCCAAATAAAATAGATACATTTTTAAAAATCTATTATGCTATTATATAAATAGTGAACAACACATAAATTTTTCCAAATAACATAATATACTAAATCCATTCTACTGTTTGTTCACAACATACAAAAGGTTTTCATTTTAAATGATATGCAACATATAACTAAAAAGAAATATATATATATATATATATATATTTATTTATAACTCAAACAAAACAACAAATAAGGGGTGGGTCAAGTGTGTAGCGTTGGGCACCCTGGCAGCCAAAGTGGATTAATATAAACTTAACTCTAAGAACTTTACTTGTTTCCTAAACACTAGCCAATTTGTATTTCAGAAAATAGACTTGTATTAAACGAACTAAAGCTATCAATTCATTTACATTTAGAGAAATCAAAAGAGGGATCCCTACAGCCACGACCAGCCACCATTACAAGGCAAAAAAAAAATTAAATGGTGCCAAAGAAAATGTCTAAGTTCATAAGCCAAGAACAACCAAAACAATAAGGGAAATTACAGAGCCCAACATCAAACAATAATCCCAAACGCAAAACATAGATTTCAGTCCATTCATAAATGAATCCTATACAAGATGTTGGAACACAATAAAGCATTTGGTTGAATAATCGTTTTCACGAGGAGAAGAAAGAAAGAAAAAAGATTGAAATCCCAACAAGGTGGAACACAAGCCTATCCAAAGCAAAGAAATCAAACTCCATATCCTCTCAAAGTTGCAAGGGTAAACTAAATAAAAGGGCGCTCAGAATGGGTGAGTTCAAATCACCAAAGTTAATCACCAAAATTCAAGGTGCAACAATGAAATGGAAATGCCAACCACAGACAGAGAAGACGCCAATTTACAGACCATTAAAGGACGCCATATAGCGCATGGGCAGGGTATTAGAGCCAAGGTTTGCAAATGCTAGGGTCTCTGGGTAGTTATGTCCATTAGGCAACCTTTGTGTTTGACTCTTGAGCTCACTTATACCTTTATCTTGATGCGTAGAAATATGCCTCGAGGTAGAGGACGTGGCTGAGGAAGAGGCTGTGGTGCTAGCGTAGAGAAAACCAACAAAGTCCATAAGCTCCTAGTTCCCATAGTTCAAAGCATGAGGAACGACAGAGTCCTCAAAGCAATCTGTCAGGTGGTGGTTAGAACCTGAAATAGCCTGGTTTAGATGGACAGTTGCAACACCTTCTGGGGGAGATTCTTGATCGGTTGGGACCTAGGCCATATAAGGAGCAGCGGGTCGAGAGAGAAAGGGAAAGGTCACCAAGGTGGAGGGAAATAACGGCAGATCAGGATGCAATGATAGCTAGTCATATGAGAGATTTGATGAGAGCACACCTACCTACATTCGACGGTTCTGGAGGAGGTTTGGAAGCAGAAACATGGTTAATTGATTTGGATCGATGCTTTACGATTCACCCCTATGGTAGCAATACCAAAGCTCGGTGCACAGTCATGCATCCACTTGGTGGCGGCTACAAGAGCAAAAGTTACATCTAGATATCAGCATGGTCACATGGGAGTTATTTCTGGACAGGTTCAGGGCTTGCTTCCTTTTAGATCATTGGAGGCAATGTAGGGAAAATGAGTTTCATGACCTTAAGCAAATGTCGATGTCCGTTGAACAGTATGAGCGGTGATTCTATGAATTGAAGCAGTATGCAGGGATCAACCATGATGAAGGGATGTTAGTGCAACATTTTGTTTGGGGCTTAAATGCCTGAATTAGTGGTGGCGTGTGAGTCTTCAAACCGAAGATAATGGAAATTACGGTTGAAAAGGCTCGTTTAGTAGAAGAGAATTTGGCCATGGCCTTGGGTGGTCACATTGGAGTGTAGATTGGCAGTGCACCTACACCTGGTTTTAGCACTCATGGAGGTCAGTCACAGGGTACAAGATCTTCTAGGAACACGTATGCACCCTCTAAAGGGAGTCAGCAGCACCAACAGTAGCAGTCGCAGCCGAAGCATAAAAAATTTCATTCTCAGCAGGGTGGCAATTCTTAGTTTCGTAGGGATCAAAACCGGAACTGAGCTCGTTAGGAGCGTTTTGAGCAGCCTGCACCTAGTTTTCAGTCAGCGCCGAGTCGAGGAAGCTTTCAACAGTCAAATGCTCCATCAGGGGCATAGGATTTGGCAAAGGTACGGGTTGCTACTCATGTGGGTAGCAAGGGCATATCGCTAGAATGTGTCCACAAAAGAGTGCCTCAAGATTTAATCAGAGACCAGCTGGGTCAAAGTCGACAATGGGCGACACAGGGAGTGCTCATTGTGTCTTTACGACAGTGGATAATTGACAGGAAGACGACCAGAGCACCGTTGTTGAGACATTAGGTGTGTTGCATAACACTAGCATTTCTATACTCTTTGATTCTAGTGCATCTGATTCTTTTATATCTCCTTCAGTAGTTGAGCAATGTAGACTGGTGGCAACTAGTCAATGCGTAAAATGGCAGGTTGAATTGGCCTCAAGGTCAAAGGTTGTTGTAGAGAAGCTTGTGCAAGGTTGTAGATTGGATATAGGGGCATTGACAACTAAAGTGAACCTCTGAATCCTACCACTTGGTTCATATGATGTCGTCTTGGGAATGGATTGGTTGAGTGCACATCATGCCATGATAGACTGTCACCATGAAGCAGTGCAGTGCATTGATTATTCCGGAAAGGAGGTGGAGATCGTGGGTATTCAAAGGCCCATCTCATTCTGAATGATCTCTGCCATGCAGCTAAAAAGGTTTTTCTGACAGGGTTGTCAGCTTTTTGCCATGTTAATGAGTGACCTTGAGTTAGAGGATAGTCGAGGGGTGTCATTGGATGATTACCCTCTCCTTGCGGAGTTTTCATATGTTTTTCTGAGTGAGATACCTGGTATGCCGCCAAAATAGGATATAGATTTCAGGATTGATCTGATACCTGGAGCTGAGCCGATATCTCGAGCACCATATCGGATGACAATGCAGGAACTTCAGGAACTCCGTCTGCAATTGGAGGAGTTGTTGACTAAGGGGTTTATCCACCCAAGTGTTTCCCCTTGGGGAGCACCTGTGATATTTGTAAAGAAGAAGGATGGTTCTCTTCGCTTGTGTATTGATTATAGGCAATTGAACAAAGTAACAATGAAGAACCAATATCCCTTGCCCCGAATTGATGATCTTTTCAATCAGATAAAAGGGGCGAAGGTATTTTCTAAGATTGATCTCAAATTGGGATATCATCATTTACGGATTGTGGATGCAGATATTTATAAAACAACATTTCACACTCGATACGGACATTACGAGTTCACTGTGATGTCGTTCAGGTTAACAAATGCACCTTTAGTCTTCATGAGCTTAATGAATGGAGTGTTCCAAACGTACTTGGATGGATTTTTCCTTGTGTTTCTCAACGACATTCTGATTTACTCCAGGTCTATGGAAGAACACGAGGAACATCTAAAATAGGTGTTGCAATGCTTAAGGGACAATCAGTTGTTTGCCAACCTGGCAGAGTGTGACTTCTATAAGAATGAAGTACAATATTTGGGCCATGTGATTTTTGGAGAGGGAATTTCAGTTGATCCTGCAAAGATTCAAGCCATTGTGGATTGGCCCGCACCCACAAATGTCTCAGAAATTCGCAGTTTCATGTGACTTGTAGGCTATTATCGACGGTTAGTCCAAGGCTTTTCAAGGATTGCCCATCCTATCACCTCTCTCCAAAGGAAGGGAAAAAAATTTCTTTGGTCCAATCAATGTCAGTTAGCATTCCAAAATCTTAAGGAAAAGCTGACTAGTGCACCAATCTTAGCAGTATCGGATCTAACAGGAGACTGTTGATTGTACACATGCTTCTTTGGAAGGCTTAGGGGTTGTTTTGATGCAAGAAGGGCAAGTGATTGTGTATGAATCACAGAAACTTAAGGATCATGAAATAAACTACCCCACTCATGACCTTGAATTGGCTGCAGTTGTACATGCTTTGGTAAGATGGCGACACTTCCTTTTAGGGCATTGGTTCAAGTTGCATACAAATCATTGTAGTCTGCAATACATCTTCACGCAGCCGAACCTGAATGCAAGATAGAGGAGGTGAATGGAATTCTTGTGCGTATGATTTTGAAGTGAAGTATATCTAGGGAAAAGAGAATGTGGTGGCAGATGCTTTGAGACGATGTAGACATGAGATTTCTGCAGTGGCTCTCGAGGTTGATTTGAGGAGTCAGATCCTCATCGCTCTCTCCTCAGACAATTGGTATCAAGAGGTGAAGTCTGAAATTGAGTCGGATAGAACTTTGGAAGGAAAATTCGCTAGATAATCGTTGGATTCTGATGGTGTTTTGCGCTATGCAGGCCGAATGTATGTACCTCATGCAGAGGGTCTTCACACCCTAATCTTGACTGAAGCCCATTGGGCACCTTATTCGGCACATCCTAGTGTTAGGAAAATGTATGGAGATCTACGCCCACTATACTTTTGGGCAGGATTGAAGCGTGATATCGTTGATTTTGTAGCTAGATGTCTTGAATGTCAGAGGGTTAAGGCTGAGCATCATTATCCAACAGGTTTGTTGTAGCCTTATCTTGTTCCAGAATGGAAGTGGCACATTATCTCTATGGATTCCATTGTCGGCTTGCCTATGTCTTCTAGGTGGCACAACACTATCATGGTCACTGTTGATAGGCTGACAAAGGTAGCCCATATCACCCCTATCCGATCTTCCTATACTATTTCTGTGGTGGCCAGGGTGTTCATGGAAGACATTGTTCGTTTGCATGGGATACTGCAAAGAATCATTTCTGACAGAGATTCGATATTCACATCTGCGCTATGGACATATTTGCAGCAGTCCTTAGGGACTCAATTAAACTTTAGTTCTACCTACCATCTTGAGACAGATGGTCAGACTAAGAGAGTCAATTAGGCACTTGAGGATATGCTTTGCATGTATGTCATGGACCAACAATCTCATTGGGAAGATTATCTACACTTGGTCGAGTTTGCCTATAACAACATTTGGTTACCATTGTTCGATCGGCATGGCTCCATTTTAGGCTTTGTACGGTCGTCCTTATCATACCCCTTTGAGTTGGGATTGATTAGAGGACAGGGTTCTTCTTGGACCCGAAATGCTTCGAGATATGGAGCAATCGGTAGCTCGCATCCGAGAGCATCTTGTCGCAGCTCAAGACAGGTAGAAGTATGTTGATGCACATAGAGTTGATCAACAGTTTGTAGTTGGAGATCAAGTGTTTCTTCGAGTGTGTCACGGAAGAGCCATATTCGTTATGGAAAGGGTTCTAAGCTTGTGCCCCGCTTTGTAGGGCCATTTGAGGTGTTAGAAAGAATTGGTCCTCTTGCCTACCACCTGGCCTTGCCACCCAATCTATCGCGGATTCACGATGTTTTTCATGTTTCAGTCCTCAGGCCATATTTTCCTGATGTTACTCACGTACTTGATTGGAATGCTCTACAAGTCGAGAACGGGCAGCTAGCTCTCGAGCCCGTGGCCGTGCTGCAACACAGGAGACTTTCCCTCAGAGGTAGGGATATTGAGCAGGTACAAGTCCAGTGGGACCCCAATGATGAGACTTCAGCAACATGGGAGGATGCCTCCCGTATCAGAGAATCCTATCCTTACCCGTTTATTGGCTTCTAGGAGTAAGTTGAATTCATAGGGGGAGGATGTAATACCCTTCAAGTTGTTGTTGGACTTGTTATTTTTCTATGATTTTGCTTGATACTTTGAGACTTTGATAATTACTATTTATTGTTTGGATTGGTGGATTAGATAGTTTAGACTGCTTGATGACTATGCTACATTATTTGATGACATGGATATCATGATATGACATTATGGTTACATTGGTTTGGTGATGTTTAATTTGATTTCAGTAGTATATTGTGATGTAGTGGATTAGTAATCATTTTATGATGATATGATGTAATCAATTAGTTTAGCAATGTTATTTTATACTTGATGATGTAATTGTAATTAAAATTGATGATTTTTTTTACCAGACCTGAATTATTTAAATTTAAAAGAATATTAGAATAAAGCTGAATATTATTATATATATATAATCAATATAATGATCTATTGTTTTATTTTGTGAAATTTGAATCTATGGCTGTTATGGTTATTGAAAAAAGGGAAATTGATTATCATTGAATTTTTATTTCAAAATTTTATTATGGAAATAGAGATTTAGTAATGGAATAAAATGAATTGCTTATCATAGTGGAAAAATTATTATGTTGATTTGAGTATTGAAATCCTGTGAATTTGTTTGGATTATCTTTTTACCATTGTGTTATTGTTTTGGCTTTTCGATGTAGGAACCCAGTTGATTTTGTGAACCTGTTATGGATGTTATGAACCTTAGTCTTCCAGAGGCTTGATTTAATTGTTGGTTGATAATCCTCGTTTTATGTGCTCTTGATGTAGCAAGTTATTTGGTATCATTATTGTGAAAGGGTTGTATGAGATTTTGTTGAGACTGTTGTGTGTCTTTTTGCGAGAAGGGTAATGCCTCACATGTCATCTATTGAGATTTTATGCCTTGTTCTTGATGGTACAACCCTTGCTTTTGATTATGTTTTGGGGTCTCTAGGTAGAGTGGCTCTTCGTGGGGGCTGACACCTCAAAAGGAGGAAGGGCTCAAGATAACCCACATAAGAGTTAGATTAGCAAGTAAAAACCTAATAATAGAATGTAGAGGGATGGGTAGTAATAACATAATAAAATAATCTTGGATATCTTGTCTATCCATTAGGGCTATCGCAGACTAATGGTAGACTAAGAAGGTCGTGGTTGGCAAAGTTGTTACCTCGTCCTCAGGAGAGGTTAACGACTGCATGAGTCACCCTATGGGGCCAGTGCCTCAAGTAGGAGGAAGGGCCAGGATAACCATAGATGGAGTCTGGCATCTCATGTTGGAGGAAGGGCCAAGATAACCCATGTAGGCTATGCGATGACACTCTCCACTAGTTTCCCTTATGCTTGTTTTCTTGGTTGCCTCTGGAAGTGTGTTATGATTGTTTTCTTGGATTTACTTGGCAAGTGGTTATGGTTGTTGCTTTGACTTATTTATGATGTGTTATATGGCTTTGAGTTTATTGTGATTAAATCTTGATTGTTGTCATTTATGATCTATGTAGTCTTTTGTTGTTGCTATTTGAGTAATTGTATTATGATTTTCTTATTGGAGTTAGTCTTGTGGCATTCTTGGTCGCAGTCACTTCCTTGTCACCTCTGAGCATGGGGGGTGGGTTTTTCTAAAACCCACGTGGTCGGGTGGAATGTGCTCCGCACCCGTTGGGTTCCCCATCAACATTTGTTCTTCATGGTATCTTTCAGATGGAGCTTGTACCTGATGTTCATCTTGTATTTCAGACATTCTTTGTATTATGCATTTATCCCACATGTATGGGAGGTTTTATTGTATCTCATATATTGTGAACATGTAATGTATTAAAAGATGATGTATTGTAAATGTACCCTTGTAACCATTCATGATTTATGAGATTTATATTGGTTTGTATCATGTAATGTATTTATACTTATGCTTATGGATATATGTATGGTATCTTTTGTAAATGGTTATTGTAATGCTTATGATGGATGTAAGATTAGTTAAGTTATTTAGCCTTATGTGTATCTTTCATTATGAGTTGGTTTTATGTGATGTGACCTCACGTGCCCCAAAGGACTTGATGTTTATAATGTTATTATGTAATGTAATTATGTTTAATGGTTCATTATATGTGTACTTTGTATTATTTAAAAAAAGAAGTGTGCATTGTTTTGTCCTTTGGGGTTTGCACGAGGGGCATTACACGAAAAATTTCCATAGCAATCAACAAGAGTTAAAGCCACACAGGTATACAATGCCATAAAATGAGAAGATATAAAAGAAGATTGTCAAACTCTTAAAATAACAATTAAAAGCCAAAATCCAAGTAAATGGCTGAGCAAGATAAATCAACGCCATACTAAGACACCAGTTGAAACTATTGAAAATTGAAATACGCACACAAGAATAATAATTGATTAAAACTATTGAGAATTGAAATACGCACACAAGAATAATAATTGACCAACCTAAACTCTTCGCTGAAGATGGAGATGGAGCTGAGTCGATCTTTTTTTTTTGTAAAATCCAAATCCGTTCTCTAGAAGAAAAACAACTTCTTCAAAATTCTAAGGGTTGTAATATTTTTAAAACATTTTATCGAGAATCTTTATAGAGCCAGCCAAAACAATTGTCGAGAAAACTTCCTCCTATCCCCCACAAAAATTCCCATCTTAATTAAAAAAATCCTCTTTAGTTTTCGAGAACAAGAACAATACAAATGACAACTTTCCAAATTATTTACAATTTCTGAGTGTGCATGCACATGCACTCATCATTTTCTCTTTTCTTGATTTTCCACCTGTTGGTAAATCCTTACTCGTTTATTTAATTTAGAAACCTAACTCTCCGCAATTACTTGATTAAAACTAAGGATAATATTTTTCACCTTTAATTATTATTTTACCGTTTAAACATTAAATCACACTATTTAATTTAATAAACCACAATTACTTTTATACACGTAATTCATTTAATTACTTTTTTTTAAAATTTAAAGTTATCTAATTAAAATATCCAATTTGATATTTTATTCAATACATCATTATCCACTATATTCAAATTTAAAACTAAACATCATTAATAAGTGGAATAATAATCCATTATATTAAATTTAAAATAAACATTATTTATAAATGCAAATTTATGTTTCATTAACATATTCATCTTAATAAAGTAATAATATAAGCTATCAAATCATTTTAACCTTCAAATTAATTTAATAATTAATTAATAACATTCTCTTAATAATTTAGTAATTTAATTAATACTTTAATTAAATCAACGTTACACTTACGAGCAACGTAACCCAAAACAATACCTGAACGACAATGAACAATGACTATGTCAAATAATTGAAACACATTAATTAACCAATTAACTTGAACGACAAAATAAAACAACATTAAATGAATAATTAAAACGAACGCCTCAAACGGAGCGATACCAAAATGAGAATGAGGTCACAAGCAAACCACATCATCAACACAAATAGGAGGTGAAAAACTAGGATGGGGGATTTTCTTATCAACTCCAGTTTCCACATCATACCCATTGGGCTTTAGGGCTTGCTCAAACCTAACAGTGCAGGTAGAGTCGGTGCCCAGTACCTGCATCCTACATCAAGCCAACATCAAGCAATATATATATCCAATCAAAAGCACACCGTGAGAGAAAGTCACAACGTAGTAGGGCGCTCGCAAATGAGAGATGCTACACTATCCTCTCACTAGACTCCAAATAGTAACACATCATCATAAATATCATGAAACAAACATTAATCAATTTACGTAACATAATACCACATCCAAATGATAAGCATAACCAAATAAAGACAAACACCATGCATCATCATATCATCAACATCATAAAACAATATCATAAGCATCCAAGTAAACTAACTGCCAGCCAAACATGTTAAACTGGTGAAACAATCACCATCATAGTCTCAAGTACACAACACAACATAAAAGAGTATCAAAATAGTAACAACACGAGGGGTATTACAGATAGGCTAAGTTTGTTCTGGCCCATAGCCCTTAGTAATGTAGTCTACAAGATTTATTCTAAGTTGAATGCAGAAATATTGAAGTGGTGGATTAGCAAGTTTGTCTCAAAGGAGTAGGGGGATTTGTGGTTGATAAGTAAATCTTGGATGGAGTGGTCATTGTGGCTAAAACTATTCACTCCATAGTAGCTTCAAAATAAAAAGCTATGTTTATCAAACTAGATAAGGAAAAATCCTATGACAGGGTCAAATTGTCCTTTTTGCAAAAAGTTCTTGGTGCTTTTGGTTTTGCTAAGGAGTGGGTATCATGGGTGAAGAGTTGTATAACAACTACTTGCTTCTCAATTTTGGTTAATGAGGAGCCTTCCACCTTATTTGGGGCATCTAGAGGTCTTTTTCAAGGAGACACTTTCTCTCCTTTCTTATTTATTCTCCTGGCTGGGGGTCTAGGGAGAGTTATTAAGAGTCGTGTTAATCAAGCCTTAATCCAAGAGTGGAATTAGGATAATGGCTTGCCTCCTTAGTTGCATTTATAATTTGTTGATGATAGCACTCTAATAGGTGTGGATAAGGTTTGAGAAGCCACTAATTTTTGCAAGGTGTTGGACATTTATGTTGTAGCTTTAGGATAGTAGATCAATGAAGGTAAATCTTCTCTATTCTTCTTTAACACTCTTGTGCTTATTTAGCATCAAATTTCCCATATTTTGAGATTTCAAATTAGTCATTTTCCCTTGACCTATCTTGGAATTCCTCTCTCCATTGGTATCCTCCCTAGGGGATCTTGTGTTGAATACTCAAGATATTGAGAGGGGGGGTGAATCAATATCTTCTTAAACCTATTGAACATAAACCATCCAAACACTCCAATGCATGATGTTTTTAGTTGGTTGGCCCTGTTGAGTTTTTTTCTCTTTTGGTGGATGTTTTCTATGTTTGAGGCTCTTGGTTATCTCGTTGGGTGCCTGTTTTGGACCTTGACTGCTATGTACTAGTGATTTTTTTGATGTAGTAAAAAAATTACCCTCTTTATTGAAAAACCTAAAATAAAACTAATTTACTACAAAATATCACTAATAAACTAAAACAAAACTAATTACTAAAACATGCCATTAACATGCACAATAATTAACATTTTTAAAATAAAATAATTTATTGAAAACTTACTATGAAATATCATTAATAAAACTAAAACTAAATTAATTTGAAAACTTACTATAAAATATCATTAATAAAACTAAAACAAAATTAATTTACTTAAAATATCATTTTTTAATTTGTTTTTTAGACTACAAGAATTGGGTAGTCCCCCTACAAACTACAGTGCGTCTGGTAAACTTTTTTCACGTGACCAATGATGTTGGCATGACACCCCCTCCAATATCATGAGAACGGGGGTAGACTAGACCTCATGACCTGTTGCCTGCAACAGGATGTTTTAGCCAATCAAGCTAGGCCCCCCACCCCTACTTAAAATATCATTAGTAAAATTAAAACAATACTAATTTTCTTTAAAAATATGATTAATAAAACTAAAAAATTTTAAAATATCATTAATTAAAAAAAATTACTAAAAAATATCATAACATATCTAAAATAAAACTAACTTACTAAAAAAATATCATGAATAAAATAAAACAAAACTAATTTACTAAAAAAATATTATTAATAAAATTAAAAAAAAAAACTAATTTGTAACTGAAAAGTATCAATAACATGAAAAATAATTAGCATCTCTAAAACAAAAGTAATTTACTCAAAAATATGATTAATAAACTAAAACAAAATATCATTAGCATGTAAAATAATTAACATCTCTAAAAGAAAACTAATTTATATAAAAATATCATTAATAAACCTAAGCCAACACTAATTTACAACAAAATATTATAAATAAAACTAAAACTAAACTAAATTATTATAAAATATCATTAATTATAAAACTAAAATTAAACTAATTTACAAAAAAAAAATATCATTAATAAAACTAAAACAAAACTACTTTAATACAAAATATCTTTAGTAAAATAAAAATAAAACGAATTTACTAAAAAATATCATTAACATGAAAAATTATTAACATATCTAAAACAAAACTACATTATTGAAAATAATCATTAATAAAACTAAAACAAAATTAATTTACTATGTAACATCATTAAAATGAAAAATAATTGGTGCAACTCAACAATTGAGAATCCACAAGATTGTCAATTGTTGCAGCAAATTAACCTCTAAGACTTTTGAATATACAAATGAAGAACACAATAAAATAAGAATTCTAAAATTATTATTTCAAGTCAAAGTTCTTGCAACAACTTGGAGATACAATGGCTTCAATAATTGTCAAACTACGCCACTCCTACAACAATAATCTATAAGCAAACATATGCAAACTTCAAATTTTCTGAAAAATTATCTACATGCCAACAAAAATTTGATCACAACACTCTTTGAACAACAAAAAGAACCTAAAACACACATAAAACACCATTAAATTCATCCTCCTCTTCATACAATCTCATTTTCATAGAAACCCTTGAAAAAGGGGATCCTTGAGAAGCCCCTTAAAGTAGGTAGAAAGAAGGATCAACAAAAGGTAAAGTTAATTGGTGAATCGTTGGTGGAGTCTGGCTTAGTGAAGACTATTGATTCTCACTTCTCCCAACCTCAGTGATGATTGTGTTATCATGGAATGTGAGGGGTATGAATACCATCACTAGACAAAAGGCTATTCGGGAATTAATTCATGTTCACTCTCTTGATATGGTGTTCCTCTAGGAGACTAAGTTGTTTGTTGAAAGTATGATGACTTTGGCTTCAAGGATCTGGGATCGAGGTATGTGCCAGTGTGTTGGGGCGCAAGGTAGCTCTGAGGACTTGCTTGTTTATCGGATCCACGCAGAGTTATTCCTTCTTGGTGGCTCTCTTATAGGTATTTTATTTCTCTTGTTATTTCTAGTTTGGAGTCAAGTGAGAGAATTATATTTTTTAACACATATGCTCCTAATGATTTCCTTGGTAAGATGAATTTTTGGTCACATGTTAGATAATTGTGTTCTTTGGAGCCTTTTCTTCCTTGGATTACGGTAAGTGATTTCAATGCTATCTCCTCTTTGGAGGAGAACATGGGTAGTACTACCTAGTTGGACCCCTCCTCAAATCTCCTTAGGGACAATGCGGCCTATTTGAATGTAGTGGATATCAAGCGTATCAACGAGATGTTTACCTGGAACAATAGAAGGACTGGGGATGTTACCATTTTTGAAAGGTTGGATAGGTTTTTGGTGTCCAGCTTTTGGGTTGGTGACAGATGGGTGACTAGTTCTAAGATTTTGGATTGGCGAGGATCTGATCATTGTCTAATCAATTTCCATGCTTTCTTCTCTCGATGCTCTAAAAAGAATTCTTTTTGATTTCAACTCATGTGGCTTTGGGACGTGTCTCTTCATAACCTTGTTCTTGGTTGGTGGAGTGCTGGGAAGTTGGCTTTTGGCGCAACAATGTATTCCTTTGTCAAGAGACTTCAATTCATCAAGTATAAGTTAAAATGTTGGAATAGATACCACTTTGGAAATGTGTTTCCAGATCAAAGGGTTTCTCAGGAGCATTTGGACTCTATTTCTCGTCAGATTCGGGATCAAGGTCTCACTAAGAATTTGAGTAGGTTGGAAGCCTTGGCTGTGAAGGATGTGGACGAATGGGAATTTTGAGAGGAAATATTTTGGAAGAAAAAGTCTCGCATTTTTTGGCTCTAGGAAGGTGAAAGGATTACTTCTTTCTTTCATAACTCGGTCAAGGATAAAAGGCAGGGCAACATCATTTCTTCTCTTATGTCTTAAGAGGGGAAGCACCTTTACTCTATTGTTGAGATTTCAAAAGAGGTTTGATTTTTTCTACTTTGTTTTGTTATGACTCCCCTCCCATCAGTGCCGAGGAGGCTTTAATTTTAACTTGCATCCCTTCTTTGGTGATGAGTGAAATGAATGATTATCTTCTTAACCAATCTCCTTGACTGAGCTAGAAAATATAGTGTTTCAAATGACAAAAGGCAAAGCTCCAAGCCTTGATGGGTTTTCAATAGTTTTTTTAGGAGTTTTGGGAGGTTAGTAAGCTTGACCTTGTCAAGGTTGTTAAGGGGTCTCAATAAAACAAGTAAATGCTAAAAGCAATAAATGCCACCTTTCTGGCTCTTATCCCTAAGCAGGAGGGTCCTAAATCTTTGGATATCTTTAGACCAATTGTCATGTGCAATGTGGTGTACAAAGTAGCTACTAAGCTGATTATTGAATGTCTTAAGTCACGTTTGAGTAGATTGATTTCTGAGGAGTAGGGGATTTTGTGGCTAGCAGAAAAATTCTCGATGGTGTAGTGATTGCTATTGAGACTGTGCACTCCATGGCTTCCTCTAGGGAGAAGCCATGCTTATTAAGTTGGACATGGCCTAAGCCTATGATTGAGTCAAATGGGAGTTTTTATCCAAAATTATGAGGGAATTTGGGTTTGATAGTACCTAGATTGAGTGGGTTATGAGTTGTGCCACTTCCTCTTCCTTCTCGATGTTGGTCAATGGGGAGTTTTTAGAGCTCTTTGGGGCTTCCAAGGGCTTGCGACAAGAGGATCATTTATCCCCATATTTACTCATTTTGATGGCTGAGGGGCTTAGGAGACTTATGAGACCCCACAATACCACCTGCGCATACAACCTCATTGCCATTTCTTACCAATAATGATTCTCAAGTGGTGGTGACTTTGTTGAAGAGACAACAATTAGAAGATGTCAGTTGACATTTAGCTTTGATTATAAAAAAGATTCTTAATTTGTGTGCTTCCTTGGAATTTGTTACTTTCTGTCACATTCCTAAAGAATGGAACAGTGTTGCGAATTGTTTTGCCAAATGGCCCTTCGATCATCTGCAAAATTGGAACATTGTGGATAGGGCCCAATTACCCCCAGATTTGTCAAAAAAGTTGGACCACTTCATGGAGATTGACAAGGGTGTGTAATGCCCTTGCTTTGTTCTTTGTTTTTGTTTGAATAAATTTTTACCCCTCTTTTAGTGAAAATTGCCAAAAGAAAAAATCAAACAAAAATTAAACAAAATATAAAAAATTCAAAAGACAATGAAAAGGTTGTAAAATAACAATGTCATAAGACAAAAAGTAAACAAAATATAAAAATATAAAAAAATGACAAAAAGTGAAAAAATACGATAAATAAAGGGAGGGAGAAAATGACAAATCTACATACAAAGATAAAAAAGAATGAAAAATGACAAAAAAATGAAACAAGTGAAAGATAAAACATAGATGGAGAAAATAAAACAAATACAAAGTAAGTGAGAAAGATAAAAGGGAGAGTAAAAAGATTTAAAAAATGAAGAAAAAATATAAAAATGTGAAAATATATAGATAAACAAAAAGAGATAATTGAGATGATGAGAAAAAAAATAGATAACAAATAAAAATTAGAAACACATGGGAAGAGAAAATAAACAAATAATTTTGATTGGTGATGCCATGGTTTCTAGATCTAAAGAAACTTTTGACCTAAAGTGAGGAGGAGAAGGATGGTATGTTACTTAATATGAATGGATTGTTGGTATATTAATCATTAGGTACACTAAAATCACATTATAATTTTTTAATAAATCGACTTCAAATTAATCAAAATATTTTAATCCAAACACTTTTCAAAAACAATAAAAAGATATGGACTTCTCTTTCTTTTTCTTTTTTTGTTGACTCAAGGTATCATCGTGACCCAACCTAACACCCAACCTGTCTTACCTTAGTCTTACATTCTGCTAAATTGGGATCACAAAAGGTGAGTTGGGTCATAGGTATAAAAATTATTCTAAAACACTTTTGATCCAAAGAGTAGAGGAGAAAGACGATATATCAGTTAATACAAATGGATTGTTGGTGTATCAATCAACAGTTACAATAAAATAACATTATCATTTTCTTCATAAATTGGCTTCCAATTAACCAAAATATTTCAATCTAAACCCTTTTCAAAAATGATAAAAGGTATGAATTTCAATTTCATTTCTTTTTAATTGATTATGGGGTATCCCTGCAACCAAACCCAATACCCAACCCATCTTACCTTGGTCTTACATTCTACCAAGTTGGGGTCAAAAATATGGTGTCACGCTAAGGCGAGACTAGTCCCCTAGGGATGTATGCAACAACCCACAAGCCACGTGCATCAGGGAAATCCAAACCCAAAAATCAAACTCAAGACCATGGGGAGCATACCCATGAGTTAAACCTCTTTCATTATTTGTGTGGGCTCTAGGGCAAACCCAACATCTATTCCCTCTTACAAAAAAATGAAGGTATGGAGATCAATTTATTAATTAAATTCTAGCAAATAATCTAATTACTATATGTCTTCAGGATCGTCTAATATTTGAAAACATGTTATGTATTAAAAATTGACTGAGAAAGAGAATAATAGAGAAATAACATGAACAAAAAGAATGGGTTTGATAAATTAGATACAAGGGAAAAGATAATAGGAAAATAGATCTAGATATAAAATAGATAGGATGAGAAGTGAAAAATAAAGAGTAAAAAAAGAAAACAAATTAAATAAATAGAGAGAAATATGTAGGGACATGGTGAAACAACAAAGGAAAAGGTTGCGAGATAAAAATGTCAAAAGATAAACAAAAATTGACAAAAATGATAAAAATATGAAAATTTGACCAAAAAAAAAAGAAAAAAAATATGATAAATAGAGGGAGGGAAGAATGACAAATCTAAATACAAAGATGAAAAGGACAAAGACAAAAAATAAATAAGAGAAAGATAAAATATAGATGGAAAGAATAAAACAAATATAGAGTGAGCAAGCAAGTGAAAGAGAGAATAAAGAGATTTAAAAATTGAAAAGAAATTATAAAAATATGAAAATATTGAAATGGGCAAAGAATATAGATAGACAAAAAGAGATTATTAACAAGATGAGAAAAAAAAAGATAACAAATAAAAATTAGAAAGACATATGAGGAGAGAAGATAGACAAATAATTTTGATTGGTGAATCCACAATTTTTAAATTTAAGACACTTTTGATTCAAAAGGCAGAGGAAAAAGATTATATGTTACTTAATATGAATGGATTGTTGGTGTATTAATCAATAGGTGCACTAAAATCACATGGTTTATTTGTAAATTGGTTTCCAATTAATCAAAATATTTCAATCCAAACACTTTTCAAAGGCAATAAAAAGATATGGACTTCTCTCTTTTTTTTGTTGATTTAGGAGTATCATCGTGACCCAACTTAACGCCCAACCCAACTTAATGCCCAACCCACCTTACCTTGGTCTTTACATTTTGTCAAGTTGGGGTCAGAAAATGGTGAACTAGGTCAAAGGTATAGAAATTATTTTAAGACACATTTAATCTAAAAGGCGGAAGAGAGAATATGTTAGTTAATATGAATGGATTGTTAGTGTATCAATCAACAATTACACTAAAACAACATTATCATTTTCTTTATAAATTGGCTTCCAATTAATCAAAATATTCCAATCTAAACCTTTTTCAAAGAAGATAAAAAATATGAACTTCAATTTCATTTCTTTTTTTATTGATTCAGGAGTATCCTTGTAACCAAGCCCAACACCCAACCCACTTTACCTTGGTCTTACATTATGCCAAGTTGGAACCAGGATTGGTGTGTCATGCTAGGGTGAAACTAGTCCCCTAGGGATGTATGCAACAACCTACAAGCCACGTGCATCAGGTAAAACTCAAACCTAGAACTCAAACCCAAGACCATGGGGAGCATATCCACGAGTTAAGCCTCTTTTGTTATTTGTGTGGGCTCTAGGATGAACCCAACTTCTATTCCCTCTTAGGAGAGAAACTAAGGGTATGGAGATCGATTTATTAATTTGATTTTAGCAAATAATCCAATTACTATCTGTCTTTAGCACTGTCTAATATCTGAAAACATGTTATATATTAAAAATTGAATGACAAAGAGAAAGATACCAAAAAAACATGAAAAAAAGAATGAATTTGATAAATTAGATACAAAGAAAAGATAATAGAAAAATAGATCAAGATATAAAATAGATAGAATGAGAAGTGAAAAATAAAGAGTAAAAAATGAAAATAAAAGAAATAAATAAATAGAAAATAGGTAGGGAAATGGTGAAACAACAAAGGAAAAGGTTGTGAAATAAAAATGTCAAGATCAAATTTTTTTGACAAAATTGATAAAAATATAAAAAAATTGACAAAAAGTGAAAAAATGTGATAAATAGGAGGAAGCAAATAACAAATCTACATACAAAGATTAAAAAATGACAAGAAAATGAAAGAAGAGAGATAAAAGATAGAGAGAGAATAAAACAAATTCAGAGTGAGTGAGTGAGCAAGCAAGTGAGAGAATAAAAAGATTTTGAAATTGAAAAGAAAAAATATAAAAATGTGAAAATATAGAAATGGGAAAATAATATAGATAAACAAAGAGAGATTATTGACAAGATGAGAAAAAAATAGATAACAAATAGAAGCTAAAAACACAGAAATAGAAGCTAAAAACACATATGGGGATAGAAAATAAACAAATAGTTTTGATTGGTGAAGCCACAATTTTTAAATTTAAAACACTTTTGATCCAAAAGGCAGAGGAGAAAGATGATATGTTAATTAATACAAATGGATTGTTGGTGTAGCAATCAAAAATTATACTAAAACAACATTATCATTGTTTTGTAAATTGACTTCCAATTAATCAAAATATTTTAATTTAATCTCTTTTTAAAGATGATAAAAATGTATAAACTTCTCCCTTTTTCTTATTGACTCAAAGGTATCTCTACCACCAAGTCCAACACCCATCCCACCTTACCTTGGTCTTACATTCTACCAAGTTGGAGTCAGGAATGGGGTGTCACGTTGAGGTGACACTAGTCACCTAGTGATAAGAAAAAAAAAGATGACAAATAGAAGCTTAAAATACATATGGGGAGAGAATAAATAAATAGTTTTGATTGTTGAAGCCACAATTTTTAAATCTAAGGCATTTTTTGATTCAAAAGGCAGAGGAGAAAGATAATATGTCAGTTAATACGAATGGATTGCGTGTGTATCAATCAACAGTTACACTAAAATGAAATTATCATTGTTTTGTAAATTGACTTCAAATTAATCAAAATATTTTAATTAAAACTCTTTTTAAATACAATAAAAAGGTATTAACTTTTTTAATTATTATTTTTTATTCGCCAAAGGGTATCTCTGCCACCAAGCCCAACACCCATCCTGCCTTACCTTGGTCTTAGATTTTTGCCAAGTTGGGGTTGAGAATGGGATATTACATTGAGGCAAGACAAATCCATTAAGAAATGAGAAAAAAAAAAAAGATAACAAATAGAAGCTAAAAAGACATATAAGGAGAGAAGATAAACAAATAGTTTTGATTAGTGAAACCACAATTTTTAAATCTAAAGCATTTTTTATCCAAAAGGCAGAGGAAAAAGATGATATGGTAGTTAATGTGATTGGATTGTTGGTGTATCAATCAATAGTTACATTAAAATAACATTATTATTATTTTGTAAATTTTCCTCCAATTAATGAAAATATTTTTAAACTAAACTCTTTTAAAAAATGATAAAAATGTATGAATTTCACTTTTCTTTTATTTTTTATTGACTCGGGGGTATTCCTCCTACCAAACCCAACACCCATCGTGTCTTACCTTGGTCTTACATTTTGCCAGGTTGGGGTTGAAAATGAGGTATCACATTGAGGCAAGACTAGTCCACTAAGGATGAGAAAAAAAATTGATAACAAATAGAAGCTAAAAAAGACATGGAGAGATAAAATAAACAAATAGTTTTAATTGGTGAAGCCATGGTTTTTAAATCTAATGTATTTTTGATCCAAAAGGTAGCGGAAAAAGATGATGTGCCAGTGAATAAGAATGGATTGTTGGTGTATCAATGAACAATTACACTGAAATAACATTATCATTATTTTGTAAATTGGCCTCAAATTAATTAAAATATTTTAATCAAAACTCTTTTTAAAAACAATAAAAAAGTATGAAATTTTCTTTCTTTTATTTTTTATTGACTGAAAAGTAGCTCTACCACCAAGCCTAACACCCATTTCACCTTACCTTGGTTTTACATTTTGCCAAGTTGGGGTCAACACTGGTGTATCACATTGAGACAAAACAACTTTCTTAAAATTGACAAAAAAAAAATAGTAAATAAAAACTAAAAAAACATATGAGGAGAGAAAATAAACAAAATAATTTTGATTGGTGAAACCATAGTTTTTAAATCTAAGACACTTGATCCAAAAGGCATAGGAGAAAAATAATATATCAATTAATAAGAATGGATTGTCAATGTATCAATCAACAATTATATTAAAATAACATTATCATTGTTTTGTAAATTGGTCTCAAATTAATTAAAATATTTTAATCTAAACTCATTTTAAAAATGATACAAGGGTATGAATTTCACTTTTCTTTTAATTTTTATCGACTAAGGGGTAGTTCTGCCACCAACCCAAACACCCATCCTGCCTTACCTCAGTCTTACATTTTGCCAAGATGGGGTCGGAATTGGGGTATCACGCTGAGGCAAAACTAGTCTCCTAGGGATGAGAAAATAAAAATAAATAACAAATAGAAGCTAAAATGACATATATGGGGAGAGAAAATAAACAAATAGTTTTGATTGGTGAAACCGCTGTTTTTAAATCTAAGGCACTTTTGATCCAAAAGGTAGCAGAGAAAAAAATGATGTGTCAATTAATACGAATTGATTGTTTGTGTATCGATGAACAGTTGCACTAAAATAACATTATCATTGTTTTGTAAATAAAAAAACAAATTAATTAAAATATTTTAATCAGAACTTTTTTTAATAACGATAAAAAGGTATGGAGATTTCTTTATTTTATTTTTTATCGACTAAGGGGTAGCTCTGCCACCAACCCGAACACCCATCCCGCCTTACCTTGGTCTTACATTTTTCCAAGTTGGAGTCGGGATTGGGGTATCACGCTGAGACAAAACTAGTCCCCTAGGGATGAGAAAAAAAAATAGATAACAAATAGAATCTAAAATGACATATATGGGGAGATAAGATAAACAAATAGTTTTGATTGGTGAAACCGCTGTTTTTAAATCTAAGACACTTTCGATCCAAAAGGTAGCAGAGAAAAAAATGATGTGTCAATTAATACGAATTGATTGTTTGTGTATTGATGAACAGTTGCACTAAAATAACATTATCATTGTTTTGTAAATAAAAAAACAAATTAATTAAAATATTTTAATCAAAACTTTTTTTAATAACGATAAAAAGTTATGGAGTTTTTTTTCTTTTATTTTTTATCGACTAAGGGGTAGCTCTACCATCAACCCGAACAACCATCCCGCCTTACCTAGGTCTTACATTTTGCCAATTGGGGTCGGGATTGGGGTATCACGCTGAGGCAAAACTAATCCCTTAGGGATGAGAAAAAAAATAGATAACAAATAGAAGCTAAAATGACATATATGGGGAGATAAGATAAAAACAAATAGTTTTGATTGGTGAAATCGATGTTTTTAAATTTAAGGGACTTTCGATCCAAAAAATAGCAGAAAAAAATGTGTCAATTAATACGAATTGATTATTTGTGTATTAATGAACAGTTGCACTAAAATAACATTATCATTGTTTTGTAAATAAGAAAAAACAAATTAATTAAAATATTTTAATCAGAACTTTTTTTAATAACGATAAAAAAATATGGATTTTTTTTTTATCGACTAAGGGGTAGCTCTGCCACCAACCCGAACACCCATCCCGCCTTACCTTGGTCTTACATTTTGCCAAGTTGGGGTCAGGATTGGGATATCACGCTGAAGCAAAACTAGTCCTCTAGGGATGAGAAAAAAAAATAGATAAAAAATAGAAAACTAAAATGACATATATGGGGAGAGAAGATAAACAAATAGTTTTGATTGGTGAAACCGCTATTTTTAAATCTAAGACACTTTCGATTCAAAAGGTAGCAGAGAAAGATGATTTGTCAATTAATACGAATTAATAGTTTGTGTATCGATGAACAGTTGCACTAAAATGACATTATCATTGTTTTGTAAATAAAAAAATTAATTAATTAAAATATTTTAATCAGAACTTTTTTTAATAACGATAAAAAAGTATGGAGTTTTCTTTATTTTATTTTTATCGACTAAGGGGTAGCTCTGCCACCAACCCGAACACCCATCCCGCCTTACCTTGGTCTTACATTTTGCCAAGTTGGGGTTGGGATTGGGGTATCACGCTGAGGCAAAACTAGTCCCCTAGGGATGAGAAAAAAAGAAGATAACAATTAGAAAACTAAAATGACATATATGGAGAGAGAAGATAAACAAATAGTTTTGATTGGTGAAACCGCTGTTTTTAAATCTAACACTTTCGATCTAAAAAGTAGCAGAGAAAAATGATGTATCAATTAATACGAATTGATTGTTTGTGTATCAATGAACAGTTGCACTAAAATAACATTATTATTGTTTTGTAAATAAGAAAAACAAATTAATTAAAATATTTTAATAAGAATTTTTTTTAATAACGATAAAAATGTTTGGATTTTTTTCTTTCTTTTATTTTTTATCAACTAAGGGGTAGCTCTGCCACCAACCCGAACATCCATCTCGCCTTACCTTGGTCTTACATTTTTCCAAGTTGGGGCCGGCATTGGGGTATCATCCTGAGGCGAAACAAGTCCCCTAGAGATAAGAAAAAAAAAATAGATAACATAATAGAAGTTAAAATGACATATATGGGGATAGAAGATAAACAAATAGTTTTGATTAGTGAAACCGCTATTTTTAAATTTAAAGCACTTTCAATCGAAAAATTAGCAAATAAAGATAATATGTCAATTAATACAAATTGATTGTTTGTGTATCGATGAACAGTTGCACTAAAATAACATTATCATTGTTTTGTAAATAAGAAAAAACAAATTAATTAAAATATTTTAATCAAAACTTTTTTAATAACGATAAAAATGTATAGAGTTTTCTTTATTTTATTTTTTATCGAGTAAGGGTAGTTCTGCCACCAACCGGAACACCTATCCCGCCTTACCTTGGTCTTACATTTTGCCAAGTTGGGGTCGGGATTGGGATATCACGCTGAGGCAAAACTAGTCCTCTAGGGATGAGAAAAAAATAAAAAAATAAAAAATAGAGAACTAAAATGACATATATGGGGAGAGAAGATAAACAAATAGTTTTGATTGGTGAAACCGCTGTTTTTAAATCTAAGATACACTTTCGATTCAAAAGGTAGCAGAAAAAGATGATGTGTTAATTAATACGAATTGATTGTTTGTGTATCGATGAACAGTTGCACTAAAATAACATTATCATTGTTTTATAAATAAAAAAACAAATTAATTAAAATATTTTAATCAAAACTTTTTTTAATAACGATAAAAAGGTATGGAGTTTTTTTTTAATTTTTTATCGACTAAGGGTAGCTCTGCCACCAACCCGAACACCCATCCCGCCTTACCTTGGTCTTACATTTTGCCAAATTAGGGTCGGGATTGAGGTATCACGCTGAGGCAAAACTAGTCCCCTAGGGATGAGAAAAAAAAAAAACAAACAGAAGCTAAAATGACATATATGGGGAGAGAAAATAAACAAATAGTTTTGATTGGTGAAACCGCTATTTTTAAATCTAAGACACTTTCGATCCAAAAAGTAGCAGAGAAAAGATGATGTGTCAATTAACACGAATTGATTGTTTGTGTATCAATGAACAGTTGCACTAAGATAACATTATCATTGTTTTGTAAATAAAAAAACAAATTAATTAAAATATTTTAATCAGAACTTTTTTTAATAACGATAAAAAGCTATGGAGTTTTTTTTTTCTTTTATTTTTTATCGACTAAGGGGTAGCTCTGCCACCAACCCGAACACCCATCCTGCCTTACTTTGGTCTTACATTTTGCTAAGTTGGGGTCGGGATTGGGGTATCACACTGAGGCAAAACTAGTCCCCTAGGGATGAGAAAAAAAAATAGATAACAAATAGAAGCTAAAATGACATATATTGGGAAAGAAGATAAACAAATAGTTTTGATTGGTGAAACCGTTATTTTTAAATCTAAGACACTTTTGATCCAAAAGGTAGCAGAGAAAAAAAAATGATGTGTCAATTAATACGAATTGATTGTTTTTATATTGATGAACAGTTGCACTAAAATAACATTATCATTGTTTTGTAAATAAGAAAAACAAATTAATTAAAATATTTTAATGAGAACTTTTTTTAATAACGATAAAAAAGTATGGAGTTTTTTTTTCTTTTATTTTTTATCGACTAAGGGGTAGCTCTGCCACCAACCCGAACATCCATCTCGCCTTACCTTGGTCTTACATTTTGCCAAGTTGGGGTCGGGATTGGGGTATCATCCTGAGGTGAAACAAGTCCCCTAGGGATAATAAAAAAAAATAGATAACATAATAGAAGTTAAAATGACATATATGGGGATAGAAGATAAACAAATAGTTTTATTGGTGAAACCGCTGTTTTTAAATCTAAGGCATTTTCGATCTAAAAGGTAGCAGAGAAAGATGATGTGTCAATTAATACGAATTGATTGTTTGTGTATCGATGAACAGTTGCACTAAAATAATATTATCATTGTTTTGTAAATAAAAAAACAAATTAATTAAAATATTTTAATTAGAACTTTTTTTAATAACGACAAAAAGTATGGAATTTTTTTCTTTCTTTTATTTTTTATCGACTAAGGGGTAGCTCTGCCACCAACCTGAACACCCATCCCGCCTTACCTCGGTCTTACATTTTTCCAAGTTGGGGTCGGAATTGGGGTATCACACCAAGGCAAAATTAGTCCCCTAGGGATGAAAAAAAATTTGATAAAAAATAGAAAACTAAAATGACATATATGGGGAGAGAAGATAAACAAATAGTTTTGATTGGTGAAACCGCTGTTTTAAATCTAAGACACTTTCGATCCAAAAAGTAGCCGAGAAAAAAATGATGTGTCAATTAATACGAATTGATTGTTTGTGTATCGATGAACAGTTGCACTAAAATAACACTATTATTGTTTTGTAAATAAGAAAAACAAATTAATTAAAATATTTTAATAAGAACTTTTTTTAATAACGATAAAAAGCCATGGAGTTTTTATTTATTTATTTTTTATCGACTAAGGGGTAGCTCTACCACCAACCCGAACACCCATCCCACCTTACCTTGGTCTTACATTTTGCCAAGTTGGGGTCGGGATTGGGGTATCACGCTGAGGCAAAATTAGTCCCTTAGGGATGAGAAAAAAAAATAGATAACAAATAGAAGTTAAAATGACATATATGGGGAGAAGATAAACAAATAGTTTTGATTGGTAAAACCGCTGTTTTTAAATCTAAGACACTTTCGATCCAAAAGGTAGCAGAGAAAAAGATGATGTGTCAATTAATACGAATTGATTGTTTGTGTATCGATGAACAGTTGCACTAAAATAACATTATTATTGTTTTGTAAATAAAAAAACAAATTAATTAAAATTAAAATATTTTAATCAGAACTTTTTTTAATAACGATAATTAAAATTAAAATATTTTAATCAGAACTTTTTTTAATAACGATAAAAAGCTATGGAATTTTTTTTTCTTTTATTTTTTATCGACTAAGGGGTAGCTCTGCCACCAACCTGAACACCCATCACGCCTTACCTTGGTCTTACATTTTGGCAAGTTGGGGTCGGGATTGGGGTATCACGCTAAGGCAAAACTAGTCCCCTAAGGATGAGAAAAAAAAAATAACAAATAAAAACTAAAAACCAAATATGGAGAGAAAAGATAAACAAATAGTTTTGATTGGTGAAGCCATAGTTTTTAAATCTAAAACTTTTTTGATCTAAAACGTAGAAGAGAACAATAATATGTCAATTAATAAGAATGAATTGTTGGTGTATCAATCAACAATTACACTAAAATAACATTATCATTGTTTTGTAAATTGGTCTCCAATTAATCAAAATATTTTAATCTAAACTCCATTTAAATACAATAGAAAAATATGAAGTTATCTTTTCTTTTCTTTTTTATTGACTCAGGGGTATCCCTGCCACCAAGACCAACACACATCCCACTTTACCTTGGTCTTACATTCTGTCAAGTTGGAGTCAAGATTAGGGTGTCACGTTGAAGCAAGACTAGTACCATAGGGATGAGAAAAACAAAATAGATAACAAATACAAGTTAAAAAGACATATCATGAGAGAAAATAGAGAAATAGTTTTGATTGGTGAAGACACAATTTTTAAATCAAAGGCACTTTAGATATGAAAAATAGAGGATAAAGATTTTGTGTTACGTAATATGAATATATTTTTTATGTATTAATCAATACATACACTAAAATCATAAGTTTTTTTGTAAATCGACCTCCAATAGATAGACAATAGGCAAAAAATATAGATAGACAAATAGATATTTTTGGCATGATGAGAAAAAAAAAATAACAAATATAAGTTAAAAAGAAAAATATGGGGAGAGAATATAAACAAATAGTTTTGATTGCTGAAGCCACAATTTTTAAAATCTAAGGAACTTTTGATCCAAAAGGCAAAGCAGAAAGATGATATGTCAGTTAATAAGAATGGATTGTTGGTGTATCAATCAACAATTACACTAAAATAACATTGTCATTGTTTTGTAAATTGACTTGAAATTAATCAAAATATTTTAATCTAAACTCTTTTTATAAACGATAAAAATGTATTAACTTTTTTTTTCTTTTATTTATTATTGACTCAAGGGTATCTTTGCCACCAAACCCAACACTCATCACGCCTTACCTTGGTCTTACATTTCGCCAAGTTGGAGTCAGGAATGAGGTATCACGCTAAGGCAAGACTAATTTCCTAAGGATGAGAAAAAAAAATAAAAGCTAAAAGACATACGGGGAGAGAAGATAAACAAAGAGTTTTGATTGGTGAAGCCACAGTTTTTAAATTTAAGACACTTTTGATCCAAAAGGTAGAGAGAAAAAATGATATGTCAGTTAATACGAATGGATTGTTGGTGTATCAATCAATAGTTACACTAAAATAACATTATCATTGCTTTGTAAATTGGCCTTCAATTAATCAAAATATTTTAATTGAACTCTTTTTAAAAACGATAAAAAAGTATGAACTTCTCTATTTTTTTTTAATTGACTTAAGGGTATCCCTGCCACCAAGGCCAACACTCATCCCACCTTACCTTGGTCTTACATTCTGCCAAGTTGGAGTTTCGAATAAGGTGTCACGTTGAAGTGAGAGTAGACCCCTAGAATACAAAAATATAAATAGATGACAAATAGAAGCTAAAAACACATATGGGGAAAGAAGATAAATAAATAGTTTTGATTGGTGAAGCCACAATTTTTAAATCTAAGGCACTTTTTGATCCAAAAGGTAGAGGAAAAAGATGATATGTCAATTAATACAAATGGATTGTTGGTGCATCAATCAATAGTTACATTAAAATAACATTATTATTGTTTTATAAATTGACCTTCAATTAATCAAAATATTTTTAATTTAAACTCTTTAAAAATGATAAAAACGTATGAATTTTTCTTTCTTTTATTTTTTATTGACTCAGAGGTATCCCTGCCACCAAGCCCAACACCAATCCTACCTTACCTTGTACTTACATTTTGCCAAGTTGGGGTTGGGAATGGGGTATCATGCTAAGGCAAGACTAGTCCCCTAAAAATTGAGAAAAAAAATAGATACCAAATAGTTTTGATTAGTGAAGCCACAATTTTTAAATCTGACACTTTTGATCCAAAAGGAAGAGGAGAAAAATGATATGTTAGTTAATACGAATGAATTGTTGGTGTATTAATCATCAGTTACAATAAAATAACATTATTATTGTTTTGTAAATTGGCTTCAAATTAATCAAAATATTTTAATCTAAACTCTTTTAAAAACGATATAAAGGTATGAACTTTTTTTTTTTTTAATTGACTGAGGGTATCCCTGCAACCAAGCCCAACACCCATCCCGCCTTACCTTGGTCTTACATTTTGCCAAGTTGGGGTCGGGAATGGAGTATCACACTGAGGCAAGACAAATCCCCTAGGGATGAGAAAATAAATAGATAAGAAATAGAAGCTAAAAATACATATGGGAAGAGAAGATAAACAAATAGTTTTGATTGGTGAAGCCATAGTTTTTAAATCTAATGCACTTTTTATCGAAAAGGCAGAGGAGAAGGATGATATGTCAATTAATACGAATCGATTGTTGGTGTATTAATCAACGCTTACACTAAAATAACATTACCATTGTTTTGTAAATTGGCCTCCAACTCATCAAAATATTTTACTTTTTTTAAATACGATAAAAAAGTATGAACTCTTTCTTTTATTTATTATTAGTTCGAAGGTATCTCTGCCACCAAGCCCAATGCCCATCTCGCCTTACCTTGGTCTTACATTTTGCCAAGTCGGGGTCAGGAATGGGGTATCATGCTAAGGCGAGACTAGTCCCCTAGGGATGAGAAAAAATAGATAACAAATAGAAGATAAAATACATATGGAGAGAGAAGATAAGCAAATAGTTTTGATTGGTGAATCAACAATTTTTAAATGTAAAGCACTTTTGATCCAAAATGAAGAGGAGAAAAATGATATGTCAGTTAATACGAATGGATTGTTGGTGTATCAATCAACAGTTAAACTAAAATAACATTATCATTATTTTGTAAATTGGCCTCCAATTAATCAAAATATTTTAATCTAAAATATTTTTTAAAATAATAAAAGGTATGAATTTCTCTTTATTTTATTTATTTTTTGACTTAAGGGTATCCCTGCCACGAAGCACAACACCCATCTCGTCTTACCTTGGTCTTCTTACATTTTGCTAAGTTGGGGTCGGGAATAGGGTGTCACATTGAAGTCAGACTAATCCCCTAGGGATAAGAACAAAAAAAAGATGACAAATAGAAGGTAGAAAGACATATGGGGAGAGAAGAAAAACAAATAATTTTGATGGTGAAACCACAATTTTTAAATCTAAGGCACTTTTTGATCCAAAACGCTGAGAAAAAAGATGATATATCAGTTAATACGAATGGATTGTTGGTGTATCAATCAACAGTTATACTAAAATAACGTTATCATTGTTTTGTAAATTGGTCTCCAATTAATCAAAATATTTTTAAAGACGATAAAAAGGTATGAACTTTTTTTTTTTATTGACTCAGGGGTATCCCTGCCACCAAGCCCAACACACATCCCTTCTTACCTTGGTCATACATTCTACCAAGTCAAGGTCAAGAATGAGGTGTCACGCTAAAGCGAGACTAGTCTCCTATAGATGAGAAAAAAATCAATAACTAGAAGGTAAAAATACATATGGGGAGAGAAAATAAACAAATAGTTTTGATTAGTGAAACGACAATTTTTAAATATAAGACATTTTTTATATAAAAGGTACAGGATAAAGATTTTATGTTAGTACGAATGGATTATTGATGTATTAATCAATAGATACACTAAAATCACATGAACAATAGGGAAAATAATATAGATAGACAAAGAAAGATTATTGACAAGAAAAAAAAATAGATAACAAATAGAAGCTAAAAAGACATATGGGGAGAGAAGATGAACAAATAGTTTTGATTGGTGAAGCCACAATTTTTCAACCTAAGGCACTTTTGATCCAAAAGGCAAAGGAGAAAGATGATATGTTAGTTAATATGAATGGATTGCTGGTGTATCAATCAACAGTTACACTAAAATAACATTATTATTGTTTTGTAAATTGGCGTACAATTAATCAAAATATTTTAATCTAAACTCTTTTTAAAGACAATAAAAAGGTATAAAATTCTTTTCCTTTTATTTTTTTATTGACTCAGGAGTATCTTTGCCACCAAGTCCAACACCCATCCTGTCTTACCTTGGTCTTACATTCTACTAAGTTGGGGTTGAGAATGGGGTGTCACGCTGAGGCGAGACTAGTCCCCTAGGGATGTATGCAAAAACTCGCAAGCCACGTGCATTGGGTAAACCCAAACTTAGAAGTCATACCTAACACCATGGAGAGGATACCCACAAGTTAAGCCTCTTTTGCTATTCGTGTGAGCTTTGGGACGACCCTGACTTCTATTCCCTCTTATGAGAAAGAATGAAGGTATAGAAATAGGTTTATTAATTCAATTTTAGCATAGATAATCCAATTACTACCTATATTACTACCTATATCTGTAGCATTGTCAAATGACTGAAAACATGTGATGTATTAAAAATGGGAGGAGAAAAAGAAAGAAAGTGTAATGGATACCTCAAATCTGACCCATTTTTTTTCGCTTAAATATCAACACTCACAACCTTACGTATTTCCCTTATGACTCCACTATTGTTTTGAGTTCAATAATGCCCTACATCAAATTGTAGCCAAATTTTTTTGTACTTGTTACACCCCCACAACTCTTAGGTATTTTTTCAAACAATTGTTATGCATTTATCGAGTGATTGTTTTCACATTGCCACGATTTCATAAACATATATCAGCAAAGCCCTCTCTCAACATTCAATTTGTTTGGTGTCATAAAGAATGATACATTGATTTAACTAATAGATGAGATTCAATTCCTCTAAACACTGAGGTTTTAAGAGAGATAGAACTGATATTGAAGAACAACAAATTTTCTTATTAACTAAAAATTACGAACAAGCAAAAATAACCTATGGAAAATTACATCATTTGAGTGTATAAATCTGACCTCTTAAAAATCTAAGATATATCTATCAGAGAAATACATCATCAAATCTGTATATTGCACTCTGACTTGATTTTTAGTTTCAACAAACTGGCCTCTTGTTCCAAGCAACAAAAGCAATAATAGAAACCAATCTGAGTTATTATTACTTTTGAACAACAGTATCTCGATCTATCCACTGGTCCCACATAACAATCAATGTAGCAAACTATTGTAGCAAACACTGTAGCAGTGTCACTGTAGAAAATCATTGTAGCAGCGTCACTATAGCAAATCACTATAGTGGCGTCACTGTAGCAATGCATTGTAGCACTCCAAATCTTCCCTTTCCCTTTAATTTTGCTGCCACTAATGCTCTCAATCTGCATCTAATTATCTCCAAATCTGCCTCCAAGACTCAATAAACCAAACGTGTTTCCTGAGTGAAAACACCATTAATTCTCCTGAATGTATCTTGCAATAGCGAGAAGAATGTTGACAAAGAGGGATTTCGTCCTCCAAGCCCAATAATCAAATTACTGATAAATCCAATAACATAACTTTCATCGCATCCAAGCATACTGAATAAACACTCAACACCTCAATTTATGCATTCTTCCAAGAGGTTGACCCAACACATTTCCTCCAAAAGAGCGCCATGTACTTCACTTGAAAGGGTACATTTAATATTTTAAAAAGAACATAACTTGTATGTGCACATGGTGGAATCTGCCCTGGGGGTACCCCACGGTCCCCCTTTGCTCCCCCTGACCAGAGCCTCGCCTTGTCTCTTGCGGACCCGTGTCCCTCAGGAGATACTCCTGGAGGGTCCGATCCTTTGGTTGCAGATCTTTCAGTTCCTCCCGTGTCTTCAGTTGAAGTGTCGACAATGGAGATTCCTTCAAAATCACTTGGGTGGAAGGATATTTTGACCAATAGTAAACAAAGCTCCTTACCTACTCTTTCTCATGAGCTTGAAGTTGTAGCATCTGCAACAAATTTCGCTCTCTGATACGGTCAACGATAGGATTCTCTCCTCCATGGAG
>VDFB02269605.1:0-12881 GCA_007258455.2 Sequoia sempervirens | reverse complement strand
GTTTGGATGGATGGGTTGGTTTGGATGGATGGGTTGGTTTGTGCATTGTTCAATGGTATCGGTATGTTGTGGCGGGCGAAGTAGGCTTCTACTTGCTTCTGGATGAACAATGCTTGTTGTTGCTCTTGTTGTTGTTGCGCTAGGATTTTTTCTTGTTGTTGCACTTGTTGTTGTTCTAACAACGCTTTTTGTTCTACTTGTTGATGTTCTAACAACGCTTGTTGTTCTGCTTGTTCTTGTTCCCACAACGCTTGTTGTTCTGCTTGTTCTTGTTCCCACAATGCTTGTTGTTGGGCTGGCCAATTGGCCGCTCTTGTTGTTCCTTGGATATTGTTTTAATGCTTCTTGTTGGCATGCTTTGCCATCAAGGCCTCTTGTGCAAGAAGTTGTGCTTCTTGTGCTTGTGCTTATTGTGCTTGCTTGAGCTTGTATTTGGTCATACTGAGCTTGTGCTTTACCAGGCTTGGGCTTGTGCTTGGGCTTGCGCTTGTGCGGTTTGTTGTTGCAATAAAAGTTGTGCTTGAGCGACTCTTTGTGCTTGCAGTGCTTGTGCGGCTTGGGCGGCTTGTTGTTGTTGCTATTGCAATAAAGCTTGGGCTTGTTGTGTTTATTATGCTTGTAATGCTGCTTGTGTGGCTTTTAGTCGCGACGCAGCTCGAGCTTTGTTGCATGGCTTTTTGTTTCTACACTTGTTGGTATCCTCTTTGAAAAGCGGCTTGTAATGTTGCGTCGAATTGGTTTGATGTGGTGAACGTTGGTGGTGGTGGGGGTGGTGGTGGATTTGGAATGGCGTTTGTGGTGGTGGTGAAAGATGATGTTGTGTTGATTATTTGGTTGGTAGATGGTGTTGTCATGTTGATTACATGATTGGTGGATGGTGTTGTTGATGTGATAAGTGGCGTCATTGATGTGATTGGCCCTTGAGAGACCATACTTTGCAATGTTGTGGGGGTGTTTGATGATGTTGCCATTGCTTGCGTGTTTGTCGTTTGTTGTTGTGATGTCAACAATAATTTTTGAGCGTTTGGCAAGATGTTTTGATTGATGGTTGGGATGTATGTTTGATGGATACTTGGTAGAGGGGGAATCCCTAAACCAAGGAGTGGTGTTGATGACAATGGTGATGGTGGGAGAGGTGGAAATGTAAGGGGGGTGAATCCTTGCGAAAGTGTTGTGGTGTTGAAAATGCCCCCTTGTCTGAATATGTCTCCCTCCTCTTGTGAATTTGTGAGAAGAGGTGTTTGTGGTGCTCCGTGAAAATATGTTGATGATAGGTCATAATGTAAAGTGAGAGGAACATTTTGGTGTAATGGATTATGGAAGATGTTTTGTTCCACTGTGGTGTTTGCGTCCAAGTTTTGGTTATTCACAAGGGGATGTGATTGAAGTTCATTGAGGAATGTGTTTCCCTTGTTAACGTTGGGTTGAGTTGGAGCAAATGTTGTTGTGATTTGCGGGATATTTTCCATGAAATTTTGAGATGGGGGTGTGGATGAAATGGGGATGGTGGATGAGATTGGTGGAAAAGATGTCTCTACTATAGTGGTCACATCAAAATCCGAAGGCAACTTGGCCCCTTGTTTTGCTAGTTCAAGCATGTACAACGAAGGGTTGAGTCCTTTATCATGATGTTGATGATTCTATGGTTGTCCGGATTTTGGAGCATTTCAGCTATTTCTTCGCGAGACATTCCAAAGGTGAGGTCTTCCCCTTGATTTTCTTCTTGTGGGTTTTGTGATGATGAGGGGATCAATGGATTGCTTGATTCTGCGAGATTCATTTCTGCGTTTGTTTAGCTAAGGTCACTTGAAGCGGGAGTTTCTTTGTGGGCTTCCATACTCTTCTTGTATTGAGATCTCGTTTGAACCATAAAACAAGGATCAATCTTCGAGAATATGGGAGATGAATCTCTTGACTCTTTGGATTAATCTCTATTTTATGTCCCAAAGTGAAAGTTTTAGGATGCTTTTAGGATCAAATGTGATGATGATATGATGATGATGTTCAAAGATGGATGTTATGGATGTTTTGACTTTGATAGATCTTGAATGAAATACTAGGCTTTGGATTTTTGATTGGTTTGATTTTTTGGATTTTGAGACTTTGTCCTTGATCTTGATTTGGATTTTGTTTTGGATTTTGAACAAAAAGGAACCCTAAGATGTTTGATAATGATCTAAAGGATAGTTGTGTTCAAAGGATGATGATTTGGATATATGTGAGGAGAAGGATGTATCTACCTACACCTACCCAAACAAAATGATTGTTTCACTAAGTATATGAGAAGGATTCATCTACATACACTAAGCTAGACAAGATGATTTGGATGACTTTGATTAAGAATATGCAAAAGGATGCATTTACACACTCCTAACCAAAGGTGTTTTGATAAATGTTTTCAAAGGCTTGGTCTCAATGATTTTGGTGTTTGCTTGATTTTGTCATAAAGCCTAGCATTTCAAGGATGATTTCAAGGTTCTTCAAAAGATGACTTGTGAGATGGATGTTTGGATGTTTTGAAAGATGGATGAAAGAGGTTTGATTTGTTTTGATCCCTAGATGAACCTAAAAAGACCACTTTGTTTTCCTAGACCTAGGTATTGAAGAGCATGCATATGCTTCCTAAAGACCTTTGTAACCAAGGAATGATTTGAACATTTTGGATTTCCAATCAATGATTTGTGCTTTTTGGGATTTGGAGTCTTCAACACACATGAAAGTTCATTTTGCTTACTTTGCTTAATGGATTTATTTTACCAAAAACACTCTCTTTGATTAAAGTTTCAAACTAATATGTCCAATGTCTTAATTTCTTTAAACCCCACAAGATATTTTATGTGGAAATTCAATGAACTTAAGGCAAGGGTTTTCCTATTGTTTACTCAAGAAGACAAATTGAGGTATAATCCAATGCTTAGGAACCTCTATGAACGTGAATCCAGGGGAAAGCAGTATATGGATTGAGTCAATGATATTTGTCTTCAAGAGGGTTTGAAATTTTGAGAATCATGTTGAATGTTTGTTTGCAAAATGTTTTCGAATACACACCGTGTTTTTCAAACAAAGAATAATTACAAGCCCTATGGATGTGTAAGACAATATTTGTTGGATTCCCACTTGGACAAGTCCACTACCCTTATCTCTAGCGGATGGTTAGATGCTTGACCTTGGCTCCCTCCACCTACTAATACAAGGGTAGCCAAGCATCAACACCCATGAAAACTCCCATGGCATGCTTTCCATCTCTACTAGAAGACCGTAAGAGTGTGGGGTGGCTTTTAGGAACCATCGCTCTTGTACCAACAAATAGATTAAGCGATTTTGGCAAATTCTAGCACATGGGTTCTAGTAAGGACTTTTCGCTTGTGGAGATTGACCCATACTGAAGAGTCCCCTTTCGGATCCATCTTGTCCGGAGCCAACCGCTGATTATGGCGCTTAACCAAAACCCTATTTATATCCTCGCTAGAAATACTCTTGGCTTTAGAGTGTTACCGGTTGAGTCGCCGCTGGGTGAGTACTTTTTCCCCAAGGCGTGCCCTCTAAGATAAACAAAGCCAGCAAAGACACAATCCTAACTCCTCGATCGATCTGATGGCACAAAGAAAGAGAATGTAATTAAAATGCCCCTACTCACACTCGCGACAAGATGTTCAATTTTGGCCCAAATTGAAGTGTTTTAAAGCAATAAAATGTATTTTGAGTGTTTCTCTTGCACCCTAGATCGCACGAAGCGCAAGGGGAGAGGATACGTACTCAAAAGACAATCACACAATTCAAACACTTGTTCGTTTTATACCCTTGAAAGCAATTGTGAATTCGTTTTAAGCACCAAATGAAATATGAAGATTGTTTGTTCAATTTTTAACCTAAAACGAACTCTAGTAAGTTTGTCCTAAGATTCGTTTTAAGTCCTTTGCAATGAAAATCAAATTGTTCGTTTTAGACCCAAACGAAAATTAGTGTCCTAAAACGAAAAGAAAAACAAATTCGTGAGGTAGTGTTGATCAAACACTAAAGTGTTTAAAAACACATTATGTTTTCAAAAAAAAAAAAAGAATTTCCCCTCCTTGGTTTTCATTTGATAGCCTTCTCTTTGTTGATTTTTCGCTTCCTTGTACCTTGCCTTTGTTCGCTTTTTTTGGTACCTATTGAGAAAGACAATACACAAGAATCAATATATCATTTTAATAATTTACTTTAAACAATGTAATGATTCCAAATGATAATAAAGATCTTATTTTCCAAAGTTTCAAAGCACATTAAAGCAAGACAACTTGTAAAATGAGAGTATTTCTTTTCAAAAATAAAAAATAAAAAAAATCCAATTTCACCAAAAAAATGTCAAAAGTTTCACAATTGTTTTAGCAATAAGAGTACTTGACTTTAGATTTCTAAAAGCATAATCTTATTGAAAAGGTTGAAGATTCTCATAAGGTTGAAGATTCAAACAAAATGAGAATACCGCTTTTCCTCAACTTTGCAAAAGCAGATAAGTGAGAGGGTGAACACCTCTTTTGTTCTCTAAATCTGTCAATAGTACTTAAAGTCAACATTACAAATATCATAAATACTTGTGCTATACATATTCCCATCCATAGCCTTCGCGTGCCAAAATCAAAGACAATAAATCAATAATTATCATGCACCTTTAAAGAATGGAAATGATAATGCCAAAAAGAAACAAAAACAGATATGACAACATTTAGTAAATGATTAATCTACCAATCGCCTGAATCAACATTGGAACATTTAGTAAATGTGCGTGGCATTTATGGGCAAGGTACGTGATCTGTTTTTCAGTCTAGGAGCACAGATAAAGCGCATGAACTGTTGACAAAAAATGGCTTCAAAGACAGAGAGCTAGCGCATAGACAAGACACGTGAACTGTTAATCAGATTGCCTCACATGAATGCGGTCTTAGGGAATAACTTTTAAAGACTTTAAGGCTAATGATGTTGGCAGGTGTAAAAGTTGATTTAAAAGACTTTAGAAACCTTCAAGAAAATGCAATCTGCATAAGCATAGACAAGACACGCGCACTGTGAAGAGACAAGGCATGTGAACTTTTTGACAGAGTTCCTCAAAAGAAATATGGTCTTAAGAATGCAATGATTGCTTGATACGCACAAAATTCTTATTTCCTGCGTCCTTAATACCTGCAGAGAACTCAAAGGACTTTTCAGAAACTTTCAATTTGATGCAAATGGTATGTGTAAAGACAAGTGCTTAAGCTTTTCCTGTATTTAATGTCAGAAATTTTCATTTATGAAGTCAATCAAATGGTAAATGCTTAATATCTGAGCTTCAAGTCCGCTTTCTAAATGCGCTGTCCACATGTAGACAATGTAATCTAAAAAATGGAAAAGATCAGAGACTAACACATAATGAACAACAAACATGTCTCTCCACTAGACTCAAATTAGTCTTAACAAACAGTTATGCGGAATCAAATTTAGAGAGTTAATGCACAAAAGAGGCAGGCCCTCCTCCTCACGATTATATGCAAAAGAAATTTGTTGAAAAGGCATATGAAGCTGTCAAGCAAATGCCATTAGTAGGCGTAAAGAAAGCAGTGCGTAACTCCCCTTTTAGAAATTTTTGAACTAATACAATGAACAGGCGTAAAGGCCAATGCTCAAATCTTAGAACAAACAAGCATTAAACCTGCAAAGCAGTGGGTGCCAAATGTATCACAAGAAATGCAAAGAGGTCAACAACGTATTGAAATACAAAGATCAATCAGTGTGTATTCAATAAAACAAAGATAACAACTCATGAGCAAGCCCTCCCTCTAGTGCCAAATGTAGGCATCATTTTAAAATCTGCAAACAACTAAACTTCAAGCATGGGTTAGTTCCTTACAAACTCTATCAAAATACCTCTATGAAATCCATTACAAATGCTTTCAAAATGCCACTAATGATGATAAAAAGACTAAAGCCTTATGAAAACAAGAGCAAGCTACCTATTCCATAGTTGGATTGGTGTCACATGTGCTAGTGACCCTTTCCCAACCCTTGATCAAAGCTCAAATTGAAAATGCTATGAAGATGGTGGAGTGATGATGAACAAGATCAAATCTCAAATGAAGAGAGTAACCTTGCATAAAATTGTGTATCTTTGAATGAGAATGAAGCCCCTATCTTATAGATTTTCAAAATGCTAAGTGTTGAAGAGGGACCAATGTGGGATCAAAAAACAAGCCAATGAGTTGAGGACACTTGTCAAATGATGATAGGTCAATGGTTGTGCAAGATTTGGGAAGAGTTCCCATGAGAGGGAGAATTCAAATTCAAATTTGCAATAAATTTTGAGAGGGGGACAAGAAAAATAGCAATAAATGTCATGTTTGACTTGTCATGTTGAGGGAAAATGAGGTTCTTAATAAATCAATAAAATTGATTTATTGTGCAAGTGGCTAGATCTAGATAATGCAAGTGGGATGTGATTAGCATTAGATTAGGATTAGATGATGATTATGCTGATTAATGCTGATTAGATTATTTGACTTTCAAGACTTTGATAATTGATTTATTTAAGTCAGAAAATGATGGAATATGATTTAGGATTTGATTTAAAATAAAGTCCTGATTTATTTAATTAAGTGGATGATGCAAGATGAAGGTTGAATGATAATGTTTATTTGATAAATGAATGGATGAAAATGCACTTGATTAATTGATGAATGGATCTAATGCGACATAAAATTCAATTGATAAATGATCCTGATCAAATGCAGAATGTTAGTTTTTGCATGTCTACAGGTGCCAAAGCCATCTTTCCAATCGAAGTTGAGATCCCATCACTGAGGATTTCTCTAAAGAACCTTATCAGTGAGTAGGATGCTCATGTTGCATGACTTGCACAGCTGGAGTTACTTGATGAAAGATGAATCATCTGCAAGCATATTAGAACCGCTTGAAGTGTAACTACAACAAGAAATTTCATCCTCGACAGTTCTAGGTTGGTGATATTTTCCTTAAAGAGAACCAGCGTACCCAATAGGACCAAGATAAAAAAGGAAAATTTGAAGAAAATTGGTTGGGTCCTTATATCATAACCGCTAAATATGGATATGGGGCATACAAACTTGCTACCCTTGAAGGAGAACCCCTTGAAGAACCTATCAATGTCATGCATCTAAATATTTTCTACACCTGAGTCCACTTGGTAACCCCACCTACAAAAAATTAAAAAATAGTAAAGAGAAATAAATTTGTCCTATGGTGAAAACCACTTTTAGTGGCACCTTGGATAAGTACAGGTGGTGAAAACCTAGTAATAGGTGTCATCCGTAGAGGGCTTAATCATTATCTACCTTGTGTCCTAGTTACTTTATGACTTCATCTATTATATCCTCATGTCCCCTCCCATCCTATCCTTGGCCGCTTGGTATATTTTGATTGAGCATTAGACGATCTACCTTAGCTATCCCTCATCCTGAGATTTTTGTTATCCCACTCTGAGCTTGTTTCGTTCGTCTGATCATCAATTAGTTTGTGTCATCGCATAGGATTATCCATCGTGTCGGTCTCCATCTAGATCTCATCATGTCACGTCAGTCTTCTCACCTTTGGTTGAACTACGTTGTCCCTACGCTGTCACGTAGGCAAGGCTGATCATTTGATCTACCCCCGAGGCATTCAGTTCATCCTATGATGGTCCTCCATCATCTATCCTCATTGTCTCCTTTTCGCTCTTGTCCATGGTCGGTCATCATTTGTCTTTTCTAAACTATGTTTCCCATGCACTTCCATGTAGGCAAGGTCAATCTTTTAATGCACCCCCAGGGCTTTATTTTTCTTTATCTGGTTGTGTTGCATCATCCCCCATTAATCTCCATTAGTCCTCTTTCCACTTTATCCATGGTATTTTCTTGAACTATGAGGACTCTACGCTTTCACATAGGCAAGGCTAATCTTTGATCAACCCCCGAGCCCCTAGGTATGTAGGGTGTGTCGGTCCTTTTTCTGGTCTTTGCACCGTGTTGTCAAGAGTACCCTTACCTAGCTGAATCTTCACAAACAAGATCCTTTAGTGATGGAGAGTCTAATTAATGAAAAATATCTTGCGTCAACTGGGTCATTTTAGTTTAGAATCCATCATCGGTCTCAACAGGATGCATCCTTCCTAACAGACCACATCAACCCATCCATCTTCATGATCCTATGGAAAAGGACATTTGTCTTTGATTATGATTTATTCTCATGCTTTTGGATTTTGTTTATTGTTTTAGCTCCATGTCCTCACTTATCAAAACTATCATGATCCATCATATTATGGTGTGTTTTGATGAGTTAACGAGGGGGCATGTCTTGATCATTTTTTTATTGTTGTCTATTAGGTTGTTCCCACGTAGTACCCACCAGGACCCCTGCGGTCCTATGTTACATTGGGAACATCCCTTTGTGCTTGTGGTTATTCCAATACTTGGCCCGACCAAGGTCCTCACGACTTTGGGGTGTTGGGATAACCTTGTTTGTTGTGTTTGTTTCATGCATTGGATGCCAACTCGCCTTGGTCTTATATATCTGGGTATTCGGTATCTTATGCTATAGCAAAAATCAATGCTCTGAAGATGGAAAATTGTGTTCTTGACTGCATTTCATTTCATTACATGCACCCTTCATTCAGCCTTTGTTCATAACCATGACTTGTTATTTAGGTTGTGCAAAATTTGATTCTTATTCCCTTAGTTTTCCTCTCAGGGTACTAATGGTTCTTGACAAGTATAGTATCACACCCATTTTCATCTACCCACACTCCCATACAAGTTCTTATTGACATGTAGGTTTGCATTATATGCATTCATGTTTCATTCATATCACAGGTTACATTGTAGATACAAAATATTTTATTTTTCATAAACTGATTAGATTAGGTATCTTAGTTTCATACATGTCCATATTAACATACATGATACATGCATTGCCATATTGTTAGATCCATCCTAATTACACTTTATACCAAATATTCATATCATCCTACATTATAAACGTTAATACATGCATAATCATCTATCCACATAAACATAAAATATCATATACATGTGCATACATGCATAATCATCCATCCACATAAACATAAAATATCCCATACATGTGCATACATGCATAATCATCCATCCATATAAACATAAAATATCATATACATGTGCATACATGCATAATTATCCATCCTCATAAACATAAAATATCCCATACATGTGCATACATAAACTAAATCATCCATCACATAAAACATAACACATAGTGTCAATAAGGGCTATTGCATATCATAATCAAAATAATACAATGTACATCTTGTCATAATGTCTCAAGCATAATCCACTACATATCCATCATATATCATCAAATAAGGTACAAAATCCAGAGATGCAGATCACCTCTGATCTCTACTGACATGTACTAAACCTCCATCTTGTGCCTGTCAAAAAATTGTTATCCTGTCATCTGCTCTCTGACTGCTCTACTGTAAGTTGCCCACGTCTGATCTCTAAGGAGAGTCGGGCACTAGCCATCTATGTGTGGGGGTCCCCTAGTAATCACGGGTAGGAGTCCCTTGGTACCCACCATAAGAAGAAGGGGTCTGCCAATAGTCACTATACCCCCTGGTACATGTCCCTAAGGACTGGGACATGCTGGCATCTGAGGTACCTGTCTAATGTAGTGTGTTGTGCGTTGTGCCAGATTTTGAATTGCCTGCTCATAGGCACACCTCCAATAACTTTCCTCCTGCATATAATCATCCTCTTGCGTAGCCTGATACCTAGCAACATTCTACTCATGCCTATACCTATCTCGATCCCCACTAATGGCCCTTTGCTCCTACCCCCAGGCCTCTTGTGCTAATATCAGTTGTTGTACCTGCTCTATGGCCCTATCCCTCTCAGCCTCTGTAGCCTGTAATTGTGTCTACAATCCATGTACCTCCACCCCTAGCTCCCCCTCCTCAACCTGCGCTGCCTGCAACTGAGTCTGTGTTGTGTCCCACTCACTCTACAACATCTACATCTGCACCTCTGTGGCATCTCTCTCCCTTTGCACAACCTGTGCCCAAGCCACCACTGCATCCATGTCCCTCTGAAGTGCCTAAAGTCTCAACTCGACTGCATCTCACTCTCTCCAAAGAGTTGATACTTGTGACACCGTTGCATCCCTCTCTCTGAAGATACTATACCTATGCCTGTATCACGTCTCTCTCTATCTACAGCACACATATCTGCACCCTCATCTCCTCCTCTCTCCGCTGCATCAATCTCATATCTCCAACTGTCTGCTCTAAATAGTACACTTTGTCCCTAAGCTCATCCTGCTTCCAGTGCAGATCTACCCTCTCTCTCCATAACTTCTCTAGCTGTCTCTGCAAACCCTCTATATCTCATCTGGTCCTTGCCCCAATCTCTGTCAGCTCCTACCCTGTCCCTGCTCCAACATCCTATTGTATCGCCTTAGCCACCAAACAGTGTCTCTCCCATCTCACTACATCCCCCTCATGCTCCCTAGCCACATCTGCTCGCAACCTCTCTACCTCTTCCTGCAGGTCAACCACCTCATCGTGTGTCTCATCCCTCTCTCTTAACAATCTCCTCTCCACCTTTGTCACCATCGTGGCTAGATCTGAGTAGTCCCTCTCGCTCCGGGCAAATCGTGCCTATAGCTCACTCATCTCTACCTCTAATCTGATCTGTTCTACCTCTATCTGTCGTAATCACTTCTCACTAAGTCACAGTCTCTCCAGGGTCCCTCTCAATAACACTGTCAGATCCTCTCCTCTAGGTGGTGTTGTCGATAGTGGTGGGATGTCATGTACCTCTATATCAATGTCCATCTCCTGTGGCTCATACCCCTCACTCTGCTGACGCTTCCACCTCATCCACATCAATCACCATGAGGGCTCCCCTCCTCCTCCCCCTCTTCATCCTCTCCTACTCTCCACTGGCCTCAGCCTCCTCCTGTCTCTACCGCTGCTGCCCTCTTGTGGCCACATCTGCCTCTTGTCTCTCCTGCTGCCAACCTCCTAGGGATGCGCATGCTTCCTGTCTCCTCTCTCTTTGGGCCTCTGATCCCCTATCCTACTGCACTGTAACTTTGGCCTCCTCCTCTCTCTCCTCTGCTCCATCTCCTCCTCGGGCCTACGTCATTGTCTCCTCCTCTTGCCCACCCTCATCAGCTCCTTGGCGGCCCAACCGCCTCTTGTCCTCCTCTCTGATGTCTTCATGGACCCTGTTCCTCTCTCTCTACCCTCAACTCTCTCATCCTCTGACCTGAAACCTAGTGCCCCCTCAAGCGGCACCACTAGTGTGATCTGTGGAGGCGAATGTCGCCTAAACCACTGACCATATCGATCTGTCATCCCTGCATCTCTCTGCCCCTCCCTTCTGCCTAGGTATGGCACAAACTGCAGTGTCTCCAACTCCTCCCACACTGCCGCTAGATCCAACTCATCCCCCCATGGCCGCTCTCGTGTCAATCATCAGAATGTCACTCTCCCCGCGGGAATATCCTACCTCACTCCAAACTGCCTCATCACCTGATCTGGCCTGTGCAACTCCACTACACGCGGACTTCTCCCGATGATATAACATCAGGAGAAGAAGTAATCCCTGTGTCTCTCCTCATCATCCCTCTAGTCCTTGAATCGCCGTAGCATATATAGACGCCATACTATCATCTCAGCCTACACCTCATCAAATCATCTCCTCCAGACATCCACATCTCTAACATCCCAATATCGCAATATTGCTCCCGCCTCTATCCCCCATCCCCAAACCACTACTGCTCTATCATGCTGCTCTCTTTCTCTCAACACAACCGACCTGGTCACCTTGATATCCTCCTAGGTCCACACATGTAGCAGTGTGACATGTGTCACACTCAGCACCTCTCGATAGCATATCATGTGCATATCCCTGTACAGCTGCGCTAACATATATGTCCCTCACACAAACTGACCCTCTCGGCCCTTGATGATGTGATGGATCACCTCAATGAACCTAAGGTGCAAGAATTGACCACTCCCGTCTGGCAGCAATATCCCGCTAATCAGCCATGCTAGGTATAGCGACAATGTCGGTATCTTGTAGGACAAACATCTGTCCACTTCCAGTTGCTACCATTGAATCGGTAGCTCATCATCACCAAACACAACCTGCACGGACTCGTCTAGTGCCTCGCCCTCTACCTAACACTTGCTAACCGGGAGCCTTGCTATGGGGAGCCTCAAAATCCTCTATACATCCTCTAGAGTCACTGTCATCTCCCTTATCGGCAAATGAAATGTCGACGTCGTTGAGTTCCAACACTCTATCAATGCTGTCAGCATGGCCATGTGGGCCTTAATCATTAGATAAGATAGCATGTGCAATAGTCTTGCCTCCACTAACACCTGATGATCCGCGCCCGTCATTGCCGCTATACATCTACTCAGTACCTCGAATCGCCTCTCCCACATCTACAAACTCTCAAAATCCTACATCCATGACATGACCACTATGTCATTTTTCCTTCCTTTTTCCTCGGCCTCGGGATCCCCTTTCCTATCCTTTCTTTTTCCACTTTTTTTCCTCTTTTTTTCCTTCTTTCCCCTTAATGGTCCTCCCCATCTATGGGCAGACCCGCCCCAGCTACGGGTGGCTCAACCCCTGGTCGTAGGCGGACCCGCCCCCAGGTGCGAACAGCCCCGCCTGAGCTCACGGGTGGACCTACCCGAACTTCCGAGCAGACCCACCCGGGTGCGGGCGAACTCGCCCGAGCTCGAGCAATTCTGCCCGAGCTCAGGCGGACCCGCACGAGTGCAGGCGGACTCGCCCGAGCTCGAGCAATTCTTCCCAAGCTCCCGGGTGAGCCCCCGAACCACGCAGGCGGACATCCCCCCG
>VDFB02269604.1:0-25288 GCA_007258455.2 Sequoia sempervirens | reverse complement strand
CACCCATGGCAAATGGGTATCACATTGGGCTAGTAAGTGGGTGACATGAATTAAGTCACATTTAATGTTATTTGTTGGGTTTCCATTAAAAAATACACTTAATTGAGTCTTTTGAGTGCATAAAGGGGTCAAATAAAGCATAAGAAATGTGTAAATAGGGAAATTAAGCCTAGAAAAGCATGAAATCTTGTTACAAGACTTTAGAACACCTTAGAATATGACTTGAAAAGTGATGAAAATGTGATTTTTAGGTGAATTATAATGAAAAGAGTCTAGAAAAGTGTAGAAAAGTATTACAACACTTCAAAACACCTTCACAACATGCCATATTTTGAATATTTAGGACCTAATGTGAATGCATAAGTTACATTGCAAGATTAAATCAAAGCAAGACAAGTCAAACATCACAAGAGAAAGACCTTAAAGACCATGAAAATGTCAATGATCCATTTTTCTATGGTACATGGATATTAATTGATTTTGTATGTGGAGAGAATGTAATCAATGAGGAATTCCTATTTCTGTATGAAATCTATCAAGATACATATGATGAATCAAAAGCATGCATCAAGATGCATAATGGTTTTGGTTGTTCTACAATTGGCTTGATAGATCTCACTTTAAAAGTTGGACCCAAAATATTAAATGTCTCATTCAAAATCATCTCATAATCAGACCAATTTAATGTGAAGTTAGGATATCCTTGGCTTCGCTCCACGAATATTGTCCCCTCCATTGTGCATAAATGTTTAAAGTTTCCCTTTGGCAATGACATATTTATTGTGCATCATAGTGGATTTAATCTTGTGTCTTCCCAAGGAAAATTTTCATTGGATTTCTTTATGACCAAGCCTATTGATATTAGAACTCAAGAAAACTTAATTTTCAAATCATATCAAAAGTTTAAGGCAAAGCATATATCATAATTATCCCTTAGAAATGTGCCACAACCTATGACTGAATCACCTATCCTTGATGAAATAATGATTGAACTAAAATCCCTTCCAAACATCTAAGAACAACCTATAACAAATCCTCCTACAATTTCCTACAAGAGACCACGAGATAATCAAAACAATCTTGTTGTGCTTCCTAAAGTCAAAAAGAATTACAAAGCTAAAGAGAAAGTGGTTGAACAACAACATGTTGTTTCTCCTGTTCCTCCCAAGGAAGAGAAGGAACCTATGATTGACAACCTACTCTTACACAAACAAAAATTGATAATATATTGAAATGAAACCAATGAGCTAGAGAGTGTAGGAATAGGAATCGTGCTATTGCTTGTATATTTCAAACTAAAGAAGATAAGAACAACATAGAAAAACAAAATCTGAACTTACCTAAAGTAATGCATGATGACTCTATACCCTCATTGCAACATAAAAAAGAAGCTTCCATGGACATTGTCATTCAACCTCCTATTTTGATTAATCTAGATGATGACATTGACATTACAAATATTGATAAACAAGTGCATAATGAATTGTATGCATTGTTTTCCTCTTGTATTAGCTTAAATGGAAAATCTCCTAAGAAGAGTGTTGAACTTGGTGCTTCCCCTAGTTCAACACTTTTTTTTGTCCTTTTGGCTAGTTGTCCCCCTTTTTTTATATAGACTAAGATTAGGATGCAGATGAACTACTATAGGTTGAATCACATGTGCCTTACTAGTCTTTTACTTTGTTTTCATTTCCATGTTTCTCTATGTGGTTGCATGTGCATAATGTAATCCCCTGTGATGTTTCATTTAATGTATCTCTCTCTCCCTTTTTGTGCATTCCTCTATATGTACTTACATTCTTCTCTATGTTGTAAACACCTTTATCTTTCCTTTGTCTTGTGTTTTTCTTTTGGGGATGATGCAAGTTGTCAAGACATTTAGGTCTCTTCCATGTTGACCCAAAAGCTTTATCTTTCCTTTGTCTTGTGTTTTCCTTTTTGGGATGATGCAAGGCATCGAGATATTTAGGTCTCTTCCATGTTGACCCTAAAGGATTTTTGTTTTTTTTTACTCTTGTGTCATTCTTTCAATACTATGAGTATTTGGGGAATGATGATAGTTCCAAGAGCTCTCTAAAACAACATTGTAGCGAAGACATACTGGCTCTGAATCCATAGATCCATTCCATATTTTTGGAGGTGACCCCTCCTTCCTATTTCATGATGTAGCTTTATTTCAAAAACATATGACTTGGAAAAGGATTTTATGAGGAAATCTCTCATGTCTTAGGAGAAAAATATTGGCTACTTTAAAGCATTTTTTCATAGTGATGGTGTTAGAAACCACTTTAAAGTGGGGGCATACATCAATGACATCTTTTGACATTTTTCATATTTCATGGCATTATTTTATTTTCTCTTGTGGGGTATGTGCAGGATCATGATGATCCAAAAAGTGGCAATAAGATGGGTATGTGGTTGACAATTTTTTTTTTACCCAAAATTGATAGAACAAAAAGGGTTTTTAAAGGAGATGGGTATGTGCAGGATCATCATAGAAAAAACAAGCCCTTAAGTGGCAAAAAAAAAAATCAGAGTTAGAACCGACGTGGGTGAATGGTTATCTATATTTGTATAAGATTAGAATCTGTAAAAAATTGAAAGTAGTTTTAAACTACTAGGTTTATTTAAAAATAAAAATTCTATTTGGTGAAAATTTGAAATTTCATGAGTACTTAAATTTTAGGAAAAAAAAGATGTAGGTGTCTATCTACCCTAACCACAATAAAATGATAATATATAAGATTTTAGATATAAGTAGATGACTCATGTCTAGATGTGATGCATATTTTTTGTAATTTTTTCCAAGTAAATAATTAATTATGAATTTTTATTACAACTTTTAAATAATATAAAACTCATATGTCTAACCACCTTAACTTTGGTCAAAACTTGATGAAATTTATTTTTATTTTTCAATCCTATAGTATGAGAAGCATAGAATGTGATGCATGTTCAAAAATGTGATACCGTTTAAAATCTATAGATGTTTTCAATTAGCCTATCGGCTTTAGTCATAATTAGAAATGAATAATAATATAAATTGCAAAAGCATAATTTATATTGTTTGGAACTGAATCCCTTTTAAAACCCTTTTCGCTTCATCCATTTTGGGTAAAGAAAAGTCATCAACCACATACCTACACATACCCATAATATTGCCACTTTTGGCCCATCATGATCTTGCACATACCCAGTCTCTTTCCACCAATATAAATTATGCTTTACTTTGAATTTAATAAGTAATTATTATTCATTTTCTATTTGAATTATGACTAAAGTCTTGATTGATAGGTTGAATGAAAAACATCTATATCTTTCAAATAGTACCACATTTTTTGAATTCAAAACATGCATCACATTCTATGCTTTGTATACTAAGATTAAAAAAAAAAATTGAATTTCATGAAGTTTTGACCAAGTTAAGGTGGTCAGACATACGAGTTTTTATATATTTTTAAAAGTTATAATAAAAAATCATAATTAATTATTTACATGGAAAAAAATTACAAAAAAATATGCATCACTTCTGACATGAGTCCTCTACTTTATTTAAAATCTTATTAAAAAGTATTATCATTTTATTATGGTTAGGGTGGTCGGACAACACCTACTTCTTTTTTTTTCCACTGAAATTTAAGTACTAATGATTGAAATTTCAAATTTTTATTGGTCAAATAGATTTTTTTTTAAACAAACCTAGTAGTTTAGAAACTACATTCAATTTGCTACAGATTCTATTCTTACATATTTTTGAAATAATATAGATAACTTATTCAAATTTTTACCATGATGATCCTACACATACCCTATGGCATGTCCTTTTCCTGGTGGTGTCATTGGGTTTCATGTCCTCCAAGAGTGTGATATTTCTAAGCATAGGACTTCCCTTAGTGGCATGATGCGAACGAGGCATCCCATAAGTGGCAATTTTATATTCTTGACTTGTTCTCTCTTGGATACATTAGGCACAATGTTCCCTAAGAAGACCTTACATGATCGAAGAAAAATCCCTCTTAATAAAAACCTATAGACATAACATTCAAGTGCATAGCATTGTGGTGCCTTATCGAAGTTGTCAAGAGAGAAATTTCAGTATGTTATGGGAGGCTAATATGATTCTCTCATTTGTACTTCATTGGGATATAACTGACCTAGTAGATGACCTAAGGTTCTACCACCCTAGAGTGAGCACACATGTTACAGAAAAATCACCTAGATGTGTTCCACATCATGTTGGACCATCAAAGCATGATCCTTTTTCTTGGACAAAAAACCTAGATGTGTTCCATATTGTGTTAAAGCATCAAAGCTTGATCCTTTTTTCTTGGAAAAACAATCACATTCCACATCATGTTCGAAATATTGAAGCTTGATCCTCTATTTTTCATTTTTCTTCATCTATGATAGGGTATGACTATACATCTTTGCTAAATTGTTGCATACATAAGTGTCTTGAAAGTATACTTTAGTGTTAGTTTTTCATGGGGAAAAAATCTCACTAAAGTGGGGGAAAAATGTATTGTAGAAAAAGTAACCCTTTTGCACACTTAATTTGGGAATAATTAATACTAAAATTAACTTAATTGTGCCTTGATTTAATGTTGTAATGTGTTTTCCACATTCACACTAAGTCTAGGACCCTTTTAAATGAAATGGACTTAATTATGCCTTATTTAGAGTGTTGTAAAGTGTTTTCTTACACCTTCACACTAATCTAGGGATTTATTAATTAATTGAGGTTAATTAGAGCTTAATTGGCCCCTTAAACTCAAATCCAATCCTTATTTATTGCATTTTCCGAAGGACATATCCCAACACTCATTAATAATATTGCATGAAATTTAATTTGGAAAGGTTTAAGTCCTAGGGTAGTGACCTGGGACCCATTCGCCACTTTCCGCAAATGGGTCCTCCTTACGTAGGACACTTCTTTTTAAACATATTTTTGGTGGGATTTTAGTAATATTTCACCTCCTTGAAACTTTGTCCTGGAAAACTATGTTAGGACCCATTCGCCCAAGTTGGTGAATGGGTCCTCCTTAGTTAGGAAACCCCTTTTTGGGCTTATTTGTGGTGAGATTTTGATGATTTTGAATCCTAGATCTAATGTCGGCTTGTGTTACTTAAATTTCGAGATTAATTCTTAAGTGTAGTATAAATATCAGGTTAATTCACATAGTTTCACCTAGAATTTTTATGTGACTTCATGAGATAAAAAGAAATAGTAATATAGAGCATTCAAGAGAAATTACAAGATATTCAAGGGCAGATTATCAAAGCTTTTTTGCAGCAATTCAAGATCATATCATCATGTCAAAGGCATAGTGCATCAAGCATGTTGTTGAGCTAGTGTGTTGATGTAGTATTAAAGATCCATTTGCAAGAATTATTTCACATCCAATTCAAGATGAATATCTACATTCTACATGGCCACTTCATGTTAGATTGTTGATTTACAATCCAAGACATCATTCAAGGCATCATTGTTTAGTGTTCAACGTTTCATTGTTTCATCATAAGGTTTAATTACCTAAACGGGGTTTGACAAGGGAAAAACCCTATTCCCTAATAATTATGAAGTTTTTCTTCTCCTTTGATGTGTGATTGAAGGTCTTAGGGTGAAGATCAAGTGGAGAACGAGATTGAAGAAAAAGTTGTCAAAGTTAAAAAGTTGCAAAGTTGTCATCTATCTTGAAAGATCATGAAAAGTTGTCTATATAATTTATTTTCAACTTTTAGGAGCTAGTCAACTGTGAGATAGAAGTACAAACATTGAAGAATAGAACCCAAAAGTTAGTTTTCATAAACCCTAGTAGGGACCCATTCACCACCTTGGGCGAATGATTCCTCGATGACCTCAAAACAACACCTTTTCAACAAGGTACACATTGTTTCAACATCTTAAAATCTCCCTCATTGTTGTTATAATAGTTAGGATTAATTTCTTATTGTTATTTATGGATTTTAGCTCTTATAACTGAATGAAAACTTAGAAAAACTTAGTGGTTTATTGTCTTGCTCATTCATCTTGATAAAACCCTATTTTTCTTTTATGTTTCAAGAGAAAATAATTTAACTGAACATTTAACAAAAGAATGAAAAAGGCAATTGATGGAATGGAAAGATTAATCTTTTTAGAATGAATAGATCACAAGTTAATTAACATTTTGTATAGAAAATGTGAGTGTACATAAGCTTTAGAGATATAATGTCTATCTATCAAGTACTTAATATTCTAGAGCAAAATTATTGTAAGTGGAAAAGCAATGGGAGGTATAAAGAGTAACCTCCTCATAATAAAATTTATAGTAATGTTATTTCCAAGAAAAATAAATTAGTCTGTAGAATTTTTTTTTTTACTATACCAAACCCAAGATATGTAGGAAACCATCAATCACCTTCACTCTACTATCATGGAATCTAATCTTGACTATACCACAAAGAAGAATCTTTAGGTGAGATTCATCACCCAAATACATGTAAGGAAATCTAGGAGCACATCTAGTGAAAACTCCAAATAGTAGTGCCTTTGGTAACTTTCATTTCGATTAGGTTGCCTCAAAGACACATACAACTATGTCCAAATGCATAAACAGACACAGTTATTTCACACATTGATCCATCTGAGAGAAACACATGTAAATTCAACATCAACCATTAACTACATGAACAAACAGGCATGAAAGATGAAACAAAAAACCAGAACACACAGATTTACATGGGGAAAATCCTTTCAAATAAAAAACCCCACACTCCAAAGATCGAGCCATTGTATTAAATTCAACAACATAATGGTTACAATACAAATTCAGGGTCTTAGCCTTTTCAGAGTTTACATCTTGTTCATTCTGGATACTATCTGGTAATCAACTCTCCCTCTGTACATTTCATGATCAACCTCTCAAACCAAAAAATCTTTGTACTGTTGCAATACCCTCACATAGTATACAGTACTAATCAACACAAGAGATCAACCATGGCATTCAATCCTTGATCAAGAGAGAAATTGGCAACATAACCCTACCTCTCACTTCCTCTGGTTTGGCCTCATGGCCTCGGCCTTATAGCCAGCATGTCGACCTTCACATCTATTTGCACTCATTTCCTTCCCTTCGACTTCAGCTCTATGAAATAGTTTGTTTCCAACTATCGGATCACAACTATCAAATCATCTAGCTCAGAAACGGTTCACTTTCAGCGTTCTCTGATTTGTCCACATCACACCACATAAGACAATCTTCACTCAGTTAACAGTGATCAACTTGTGTTGCATGTCAGTGAGACACTAGAGGTGTCTCCCCAATGCCACAAGACCCTATTATAGGTTGTCGCCAAGAGTCATCTCCATCAGCAAGAGGTTCCACCAAGCTCACAAGTTACATCAACCTTAGCATGCACATTGGTGAGACTATTGCTATTGCCAGGAGATCACATCAAGTCTTCAAGTCATGCTGAAACCCATTGTATTCTTATCAGCATCCATCTATCGGCAAGACTATCATCTTTTGCCAAGACGTCACAATGAGCTTCATGTTATACCGAACTCAGCATTCTCATCGGTGCGACAATCACCATTCGATGAGACATCACACTGAGCTCATAAGTCATTTTGAAGTTTTCCTTAGTCATCAAGACTTTAATCATTTGCTGAGAGATAATATCGAGCCCTTTATGTTATACCAATGTCACTATTGGCTAGAATTCCACATTTTCGACGAGATCATACTGTGGTTCCAAAGTCATACTGAAACTTCTGATGTCCATCACATTCCTATCAGCAAGACAAATACCCTTCGCCAAGACATCACCCCGCAAGTTCCAAGTCACCCCGATTCAATCTTGTCGGCTAGACTTACTACTTTTTCCAAGACTTCATACCAAAGCCTTTAAGTCACATCGATGTGTTCCACTATCAGCGAGAGAAAAAACCTTCAGCAAGACTTCTTACCGAGGCTTCCATGTTATCCTGAAACAACTATTCGCCAAGAGTCACACCGAACCGATGACCCCACATGCTGTTGGCGAGACTTCCAATATTTGATGAGACATCATATTTAAACAAGTCTTTCAGCCAAGGGTCTCCCCGATGTCTTCGAGTGTTACATTGTTGCCAAGACAATCCTTCATCACTGAGACTTCTCACCGAGATCCTCAAGTTACTCTGAGTGTCAATCGATGAGACATATCACTATCGATAAGACCTCTTATTGATCACCCAAGGGTTTCCCTGAAAGCTCCAACACTGTCGCCAAGACATGTTACTTTCGGTAAGACTTCTCACTGAACCACCATAGGTTATCCCGATGACTTTAGTGCATATCCCTATCAACAAGACCTTCCAATGTCACTAGGACTTCTTCCCAAGTGTTGAAAGTCACTTTGAAGCCCCCAGTCACTATGAGTCTCCCTAATGCCCGATTGAATGGCCTATCGGCCAAAGATCTCCACGCAGTGAGAAGTTACAACAACTGCTTTAAGTCATAGCGATAGACTCCATAATGAATGTGTTCAGAAAGACTTCTGCAAGGTCACAGCGACCAGAATATTTCACAAGGTTCCCAAATTTCCAATTGGAAAAACCAAAGAAATTTCACACTGAATTTTCTCTTCCAGAGGTTCTAGCCTATGAGATTGAGGCAACAATTCCAACAATCTCCCACTTGACGAAGATCACACAGGCACCTCCAAAGCAACCAAAAACTAGGACCATACTAGCTCCACGAGTTCAAACCCTACAATACTCAAGACACCCAATCAACATGATTTCATAGATAACAGTCCATTAGACAATCTGCAACAAAGACTAGGCATCCAACTGCAACTCATTGTCAAACAAAACAACTGATCACAACCCTCTAGGAAACCACATCGATCTCAACATGCTCTCATGCTCCATCAAGAATTCTGCTCCAACATCCAAGATGTTCACCATTCAGGCAACAATCCTGTCATCTTCCACATGTGGAAGAAAGATACAAAGCCAAGGTGTATAAGCACCATTCCAATGAACACAAGCAAAAAATCTCAGTGATATCTCAAACAAGATACTGCTACTACTTCACTGTGCTCAAATGCTATATAGAAGCAATATCAACTTCAAATCTTCAAACATAACATAATAGTGAAGTCATTATCTAGAAATAAAATAAACAACACCAATTAGAACAACAATCAGACTGACTACTTCCATCCAACTAATAAACCCACATGACTGAAAATAGCACCCACAGCTCGCGCTATTCTATCCAACCTCGCATACCTCACAAGTATCACCATTAGTAAACTTCTGCCAATCCATTAACAACAAATACAAGTTCCAGTGTCAACCAATCGAAGAATACAAGACACATACAGGAACTCCCACTGCCTGAGAAATCTAGATCTAAAAGATCAGAAGGCATCGCAAGCCTACCAATACTGGCACATAGCCAATGTAACCCTGTAGTACCAAAGGAAAAATCCACAATGATATGCACAACCTGCAACAACCTACCACAAGAAACATTTCTCTCACCACAAAACTTCATGGCCACAGAGGGAAACAGTGCACATCATCTTCTATAGAACATCCTCCTACATACACTTCTAACAGCCAGCTGTGTCAAGAATGATATCCTTCATAACCTAATGAAAAACCTTAACAACATCCATCCGTTTAATCACCAATATCAAACCAATCTTTAAAAGACATGGATGTAAGCATCTCTAAGAAGATCAAGCTAGTTCATTCCCCATTTCAGGAAATCAGCCCATACATTATCTCCTACCAATTCTCATCAATAAATGACATAACACAAAAGCTCAAGGAGATAAAAAAAAAAACTGTACAACTTCCACTATGAATCCTCCAGAACCAAATTTTTAAACAGTAATTCAAGATCCATATCATGAATGTGAACTTAATAAAACACATCTGAAAACTATAATGGGCCAAATACCTTTTAGATAAACTGCCGAGTAGACCAAGAGTGGGAACAAGAATACTCCTTCAAGATATATAAGCCATCATGACTAATCCGAGAGCAATCCCCTCATAGATTTCTTATTGAACTCACATTCAACTTAGGTGTAGGCTTCTCAGATTTTCTGCTAAAAAACTTTAACAAGAGTAACAAGCAGCAACACTTCTCTCATAAGAGAAAAATAGCCTCACCTTATTCTTCATGTATCCATGAGTACTACCAACCGATCATCTCATGCTAAACTTCAACTACATTACTGCACTATCGCGAAGTATCAAGCAAATAATCAAAGCACCCAATACACAAAGAATTACCAAACCATTGTCAAAACTCCAATCATATCTGAATCAAGAACTTATCATGACACCATGATCTACACATCCCCATAGGAGATACCATGCTTCAAATGACTCCACCATTGTCTCAAGTACAATGCACAATGCCAAAACTCTAGTGCACAAAAAAGAGTACACCATGACATAAAGCAAATAGACTTAAGAACAACATCACTTGTCAAGCACCACCAACACCTTAGCCAAAGACTCCAAGCATCCCCCATGGTTCCAAGATGTTGCACATCTTCAAATAATGTCCATGCAAAAGAAAAAGCGTAAGAACCCTTCAGCAACATTAAAGAAGACCATTCACCACCATGTGATGAATCCCTAGTCACTGCTAGAGCTCCCATTGAAACGTGACACCCAAGCTCTCTAAGCATCATGACCAACTGTTTCAAGTTCCCATAACTGACTTATTCAAGTACTTAATAATATCCATCCTCTCATCTCAAAGCAATCACACCAATGCACAAGTGACCACAGACAAGGCCAGCTAACAAATCTGCACCACCAATGAATCAACCTCATGGATAAAGATAGTCCACATCCAAGTTATCTCACTGCAGCCAATGGGTAGCTAATCCACCAACCGCATAACTCGTAGATCACAAATATTGAACATGAAAACCTGTTATCACATTGAAATCTGCAACACTGAGATATCAAAGAGAATAACCACGTAGACAACATGACTCAAACACCAAATCATGCCAGATCTAATTTTCCAATCATGCCCACAACAAGCACCATAATCAAGGAACCCACAAGCATTACCACAAGAATGCTGAGTGACAAAATACTTACCAGCACTCCCATGCAGAGAAAGTCATACCTCCTCAAAACCATGTACCAAGCATGCATGTAGAACTACAACTATCTCATCTAGCCACACCCCAAAAGGCCAATGTCTAGACAATAGCTTAACAGAAACTCCACATGATCACAATTTTTTCTTAACCATGTAAAACCTACAAAAGCACAGAGCCATGCAAGTACAAAGCATCCTTAAAAAGGGAAACAGTAGTACAAAAAAATCCAGGCCCCTTTCAGGCCGAATCTAAACCACCAACATGTACATGCATCAGAGAAAGAGAGAAAGGATATTTCAGAAGCTTGCAAATCATCTAATGATTAACTCCATAGCCTTCAAGCATTCGAGGTTAACAGGAAACAGTGCTTTCCAACACCAAGAACCACCACCTAGCATAAGCACTCTCTTCCATGACTGAGAAACAATCTAGGCTTCTCCATATCACCCAGGAGCCTGCCACACAGACACGAATATGAAAGCTTTACTGCTACATAGCCACATAGCAAAGAAAAAACATGTCATACTCCAAGGTTAAACCTCTACCAGCTAGGAGACACATATCAGAACATGATCAACTCCCTTTTCCATCTTGACCATCCTTCAAGCTGCATGCTGTCTTAGAATACCACAAGGCTTCCACTCAACAAAGGATCAATACATCAGTCCATTCCTCCAGATTTCTTCTAGCCCTTTAAGCTAAGAAATCTTCACAGGAGAAATATCTAGAACCAACAACCAGAAGAAGGCTTTGATACAACTTGTAAGGAAGTCTAGGAGCGCATCTAGTGAAAACTCCAAATAGTAGTGCCTTTGGTAACTTTCATTTCGATTAGGTTGCCTCAAAGACACATACAACTATGTCCAAATGCGAAAACAGACACAATTATTTCCCACATTGATCCATCTAAGAGAAACACATGTAAATTCAACAACAACCATTAACTACACGAACAAACAGGCATGAAAGATGACACAAAAAACTAGAACACAAAGATTTACGTGGGGAAAATCTTTCAGATAAAAAACCCCACACTCCAAAGGTCAAGCCATTGTATTATTTAGCAACATAATGGTTACAATACAAATTCAGGTTCTTAGCCTTTTCAGAGTTTACATCTTGTTCATTCTGGATACTATCTGGTAATCAACTCTCCCTCTGTACATTTCATGATCAACCTCTCAAACCAGACAATCTTCGTATTGTTACAATACCCTCACACAGTATACAGTACTGATCAACATGAGAGATCAACCATGGAATTCAATCCTTGATCAGGAGAGAAATCAACAACATAACCCTGCCTCTCACTTCCTCTGTTTTGACCTCATGGCCTCGACCTTCACATCTATTTGCACTCATTTCCTTCCCTTCGACTTTGGCTCTATGAAACGGTTTGTTTCCAACTATTAGATCACAACTGTCGAATCATCCAGCTCGGAAACAATTCACATTCAGCTTTCTTTGATTTGTCCACATCACACCATGTCGGACAATCTTCACTCAGTCAACAACAATCAACTTGTGTCGCATGTCCGTGAGACACTAGAACTGTCTCCCCAATGCCACAAGACCCGATTACAGGTTGTCACAAGAGTCATCTCCATTGGCAAGAGGTTCCACCGAGCTCACAAGTTACATTGACCTCAGCATGCACATCGGTGAGACTATTGCTATTGCCAGGAGATCACATCGAGTCTTCAAGTCATGCTGAAACCCATTGTATTCTTATTAGCATCCATCTATCGGCAAGACTATCATCTCTTGCCAAGACATCACAATGAGCTTCATGTTATACCAAACTCAAAATTCTCATCGGTGCAATAATTGCCATTCAATGAGACATCACACCAAGCTCATAATTCATTCTGAAGTGTTCCTTAGTCACCAAGACTTTAGTCATTCACTGAGAGATCATATCGAGCCCCTTATGTTATATCGATGTCACTGTCCGCCAGAATTCCACATTTTCCAAGAGATCATATGGTGGTTCCAAAGTCATACCGAAACTTCTGACGTCCATTACATTCCTATCGGCAAGACAAATACCCTTCGCCAAGACATCACCCTACAAGTTCCAAGTCACCCCGCTTCAATCTTGTCAGCAAGACTTACAGCTTTTTTCCAAGACTTCATATCGAAGCCTTTAAGTCACATCGATGTGTTCCACTCTCAACGAGAGAAACAACCTTCGGCAAGACTTCTTACCGAGGCTTCCATGTTATCCCGAAACAACTGTTCGCCAAGAGTCACAGCGAACTGATGACCTCACATGCTGTTGGTGAGACTTCCGATATTTGATGAGACATCATATCGAAACAAGTCTTTCGGCCAAGGGTCTCCTTGATGTCTTCGAGTGTTACATTGTTGCCAAGACAATCCTTCATCGCTGAGACTTCTCACGGAGATCCTCAAGTTACTTCGAATGTCCGTCGGTGAGACATATCACTATCGGTAAGACCTCTTACCGATCACCCAAGGGTTTCCCCGAAAGCTCCAACACTGTCACCAAGATATGTTACTTTCGGTAAGACTTCTCACCAAACCACCATAGGTTATCTCGATGACTTTAGTGCATATCCCTGTCGGCAAGACTTTCCAATGTCGTTGGGACTTCTTCCCAAGTGTTGAAAGTCACTCCAAAGCCCCCAGTCGCTATGAGTCTCCCCGACACCTAATTGAATTTCCTGTCGGCCAGAGATCTCCACACGGTGAGAAGTTACAACAATTGCTTTAAGTCACAACGATAGAATCCATAGTGAACACGTTCGGCAAGACTTCTGCAAGGTCACAGTGACCAAAATATTTCACAAGGTTCCCAAACTGCTAGTCAGCCAGACCAAAGAAATGTCACACTAACGTTGCTCTTCCAAAGGTTCCAGCCTGTGAGATTGAGGCAACAATTCCAACAATACATAGTCTTTCCACCATCAAATTCCTCATACTTTGAGAACCAAACCTTGTGTGATGCCTTGTGGAAAAAAGCAACCGAGTCTATTAACCACACATGTTTTGATGCATGTGTTCCTAAAGTTGTGACAAAAACATATACATCATATTGAGTGGATTTGTTAGAGTTATAGTTTCAGAAATTATTTTTACTGTTCTTTTTCTTCTCTTCCTTGCACACTTTGTACAAATGACCAAATTTGTCGTATTTCCAACATTTTTCCTTGGACTTTCTAGGGGACATAGATTTCCTTAGAGATTTAGATTTTGATATTTTATCTTGTTAATCTCTATCCATTTGCATATCCTCCATTTTCAACTTCTATTTAACTCAAAGTTTTCACCACTAAACTTCTCCATTTTGATTCTAGTGTGTGTGTTTTCAATCTTTTTCTTCAAACAAGGCCATTAAATATTCTTCTACAAAACTCCCATAGAAATAGAGATTAGCTCGAAAAACCCTCCAACCCAACAATGGAATCAAGGATGGCTAGAATATAACAACAATTTAAAGGAAGTTGAGTGTGTGGAAGATGCTTCCTAAACCAATCTCTTCACAAGAGAGTTCGTAATAATTCTTAAACATCATTACAATAATAGATTTAGATGCACATATAAATCATAAACAAATAAAACAATAAAATCATAACACAAATTTTTATATGGAGAAAACTATTTTGGGAGAAAATACACACATAAAAACAAAATTTAATTGTATTATTTAGCAACAATAAACAAATTATGATGTAATTAGGAGTCTTCGCATTTCTTGATTCTCCTTGTTAAAATGAGCTTAATGTGGCCTTGATTTAGTGTTGTAATATGTTCAACATATTCACATTAGGTCTTGGTCCCTTGTAAACTAAATGAACTTAGTTATGTCTTATTTTCAATTTTGTAAAGTTTTGTACCACACTTTCACACTAATCTAGGGTTTTCATTATTAATTAGGTTTCTTTGTGCTTTAATTGGCCTTATTTTGCATCCACAAGCCTTAATTAATGCATCTTTTTAAGGATAATCTCGATATGAACTACATCTGGACAATCATAATTTATATCTCTTTGGATTGTATGGCCTAGATTTAGTGATCTGAGACTCATACGCCACCTTGGGTGTATGGGTCCCACCTAAGTTTTGGGCCCCCAATCCAAATTTCACATGAATCTAAGCATTTCTTGGAAAATATGTCCCAAAGGCTAGCCTAATGGGACTCATATGCCACAACTAGCATATGAGTCTCATGTGGATGAAAATTAAATTAAATTTAGTTTCTTGGCAGGATTTTATCCTCCTAGATATGATGTTAGCTCAAGTAGTGTTGTAATTTAGGGAAATTTGGCATAAGAGAGTATAAATACAAGATTATTTCACTCATTTTCACCTAATTCTTTCATGAGAGCATTCCTAATAGAAAATTGGTGATCACAAGAGCATTCAAGAGTTGATTATCAAGTGTTTTGGAGCATTATTCAAGTATCAAGCATCATGTTAAAATCATCATGCCTCATGTTTATTTTTGAGGTAACATTTGTGATATTGGGTTGTATGATTCAAGCAAGTATTCAATTCAAGATCTATTACATTCAAGAAAGTGTCAAGATAAAGATCAATTGGAGCCATTTCACACATGTTTAAAGTACTTTATTCCTAGGCTTTGGTGAGTTGCAACATATCATTTTGTTCATTCATCATTCCTTAATCTCATTTCATTTCATTACAAGGTTTGAGTACCAAAATGGGGTTTGACCAAGGCAAACCCCTATCCACTAAGATAACAATATTTTCCCCTTCTCTTTAGTGTGTGATTTGTAGGTTTAGGTTGAAGATCCCCTAAGGAGCAAGCTTGGAGAAAGTTTTTCAAGTGTTCAAAGTTGTCAAAGTTGTCACATCATCTACAAGATCATTGAAAGGCATCTATAGAGAAAAATTTGAGATTTTCAAATTTGGAAATTAGGCTGAGAAGATAGAGCAAAGATTGAAGAGAACATTCAAATCCCAATACTCCGAAAAATCCAAGCAGGACTGATATGCCACTTTTGGCATATGAGTCCTAGTATAGTCAAATTTCCAAATTTCAATTGTCTCAAACTTGTCTTTGCTAGAATCATGTTATAGCTCAGAAACCCTAGTCTAGGACTGATATGCCCAACTTGGCATATGACTTCCAATGTGCCCTAAAGTCTGCATTTTCAAAGTTTCAAAGCTTATTCCAAGCACATTCAGGTTACTAGGTGCACTATTCTAATTTCTTAGTTTTCTATTATATTTTGCATTTATTTCTAGGTCATTTGGTGAAGTCTTACATATAATTAGGTTTAATCATTAGATCTTGCATATTGCTAGTATTTCCAAGCCCTAGCTTGGTGGTGAACCACTACTTAGTCATTAATCATACCCTAGGACACCCTATTGCAGATCTATCTCCTTCATTACATCCCTAGATTGAGATCTCTAGGGTTTCCTTGAGTCAAACTCAGTGAAATAGGCTCCTAACCCTAGTGTTCTATCTCCTAAAAGGTGGAACACCCTATCCTATTTCTTGCTGTTTCACCTTTGATAGCATAATGGTACTTCAATAAAATGACAATCTACTACTCCAAAATATAAGTGCTCAATATATAGGAGCTTACAATGCTTTAATTAGAAATTGTTAAAATCAAATGTCAAAGGTGGAAGATACAACATGGAAAGCACCAAAACCACTACACATGCATAATGGTAAGTTTTGACATATCACCACAGGAAAAATTGTGACTATTGATTATTACTAAACCTACACCTGTCAAAATATGACTTCACCACCAAAGCTTACATTCCATGGAAGTTCAACATGAAATAAAAATTTCCCAAAGGATAACTTTTAACTTAGCTCTACGAAAATAAAAACTGCAAGTTGTAATTTAGAAAACAACATGAGATAATTATCAACTATAATTTCAAAATTAAATAATTAAACATGCTAAAAATAATCAACGAATGACACCTTCTTTTCATAATTTAACTATTTAACAAAAGCATGAAAAAGGTAATCGGTGAAGTGGAATGATTATTCTGTTTGGAACGGACAGATCACGAGTTCAGTAAAGTTTCTGTACAGAAAATGCGAGTGCTACATAATTTTTAGAGATATAAAGTGTATCTATCAAGTACTTAATATTCCAGAGCAACAAGACGGTAACTGGAAAAGCGACGGGAGGAATAAAGAGTAACCTCCTCGGAAAGAAATTGAGGGCAAAGTTATTTCCAAGGCAAATAAAAAAATCCGTAGGAACCTTACTTTTGACCTGTCGAGCAGGGTTTAGGTCACACAGGAAATCAATTCTACTGTAAAATTTTGCAGGATGGATTAGAGTTATATAACGACCAGAGAAGCAAGAAGCAGAAAGCACAATTACCAGCCCTAGTGCCTCAAAATGAGTATCAGCTGGAATATGTGGTTTCGCAGGTTCATCAATATTAATCCAGCTGTTGCTTGGAGAAATGCAACCATTATTTTTAATAGATATTCACAAGCATTCTCAAAGGAAGAGAATACTAACTTTACTCAGAGCTCATATGCCAAGGACAATCTGAAATCGAGTAATCTTTTATCGTATCAACATAATATATTTTTTTTAGATAAATCAATTAGTATGATTTTGACAATAATTGTATAAGATTTATTTCTTTAAAGTTTTATACTAAATCCGTGATCTGTAGTTCCAAAATTAATATTTTTGTTAACATATCGTTTATTTGCTTTGGGTTTGGCTGCACACTCTCAGAAGATGCCAATCCAGTGGAGAACGGTCCCTTTGACTTGCCGAAGAGGTCACATGCTACTAAAATGTTTTCTACTGTAAATATTCATCTCTACTTGATAACTAAGGCTTTTTACTTATTTATTTTTTGTAGAATCGCTTAGAAAACCACTAAAGGCAAAGAATTAACTGTTGTCCTACATAAATGTATGCTTGATCCGTGGCATGAAATTATTTTCGAACGTAAGTCGTGTATAGCGTAAATAGCTTAGAATGATTATTTTGGTAAAACTCATTCTAACATCTTGGTTACTGTTTTTGCGATCAGGTTGCGTCTGAGGAGAGGCTGACACCTCCTAAACCGAACTCAGATCCAGGATCAGGTCCTTATCATGATTAATAAAGAAAATAGTTCATAGTTAAGTTGTTGTGTTGTTGTTTTTATCAGGATTCAAACTCTATTTGCCTGTTATTGCTGAGTGTTTGTTTAAATTCTATTGTTATATTATTATTGAGTGTTAAGATTTCTATATATGATTTCATGGGTTAGTATCTCCAGGTAAAATATATTTGATTTATTATATATATATAGTTTAAAATTTAAAAATATTTAATGGTATCAGACAAATACAATTCACTGTCAACAATTCACCAATTCACCGCAGGAAAATTCACTGCAATCACAAATTCACTTCAAGGAAAATCCACTACCAATTCACCACCATTGATAATTAAATTAATCAAATTTTTAATGCGATGAATTTTCCTGACGTGGTGAATTTTTCTTAAGGTGAATTTGTCATGGCAGTGAATTTTCCCACATGAATTGATGACTGTGAATTGCTGACAGTGAATTTTCCTAGAAACATATTTAATATAGAAGTTATCTTGACGATGATTTAAAAAATAAGGATTTCAATGAGTGAGAATGTTTTCATTCTTAAAAAAGAAAAAGTATGATTGCTTTTATGTTCCTATTACATACGTTGCATAGTGAAATGTGTAATTCTGTACGTAGATAGAGAATATAGTACCTAAAACAATTTATGTAAAGCTGCATGCGTTCGTATTATTCTTTCAAACCCGACAATTTTAAAGTTTACATCTGTAGGACACACAGAATAAAGTCATCTTGAAATTCCAATATTACGCAGCGACAATCATTCCATTCACGGTAAAGTAAAGAGGAATAGTTATGTAGCAAACAGAAACTTGTTTATTAAGTTCAGATTCTTCTTATCCTTTGAAGTCTAAATAGGCCTTTCATATGCACTCTCACTTATATGAGTCAATTTTTCCGAAGTTCCTTTATTAATATTTAAATGATTATTTATGTACTTTTAATTTGTTGAATGAATTTTTTTATTATTAGAATATATGCAATAACATTGAAAGGGAGATAGTTAATAATTTTTTTAAAACAATCTAAGGAGCATGCTTGTTTATTATTTTAACTTTATTCAAAATAAGGATTTACAAATTCAATTTCCTTTTATTCTTTATCAATCTATACGAAAAATACTCTATACCTTTGCCAATTTCTTTTCCTCTGTAAATATCTCTTCCTTCGACTTGCCTACAATCCTCAAAGTTTATCATCTATATCCATTTCTCCTTACTCCGTCATGCATCTGCTCGACCCATGCCATTCTATTCTGCATTCTTTATCGTATTTCATTTGCCACGACCTCATCTTAATTTACCTGTGCATATTTATTCATTACAATTAAATTATGTCACTTTAGATGGTGTGAACCCTCATTTTGCTGCCCACCTCTGCAATTTTTGTGTTTGGAATCTTCCCCTTTCAAATTGGTGTCGCCCCTCTTATTCTCCTCCAGTGTTCTGCACAACCTTTCACCTCCTCTTTTCAGATCAATTCTCCCCCGTATATGCCATTTCACTACATTTTATTTCTTAAGCTACCATCTTGAAATGGTGCACCCCCTGCTATGCCCCTTTCTCTCTTCCTATCGTAGTTTTTTTTCCCTCACCACCACACACCTTCAACTTTTCTTCTTCCACATATCTCAGCAAGGATGGCGACACTACCCTCCCTCTCCCTATGTATTTTATTTTTGTCAAAACATCCTCTTCTTTGGCTGTGACTCTTTACCTTCTTTTCCATTTTATATTTTTCATCAAAAATACTTGTATTCTGCCTCATTTTTGATGCATGCTAAATTTTTTTATTTTAATTTTGAAAAGCTCTTCCGAATTTCTCCTACAGACCGTGACTCCTCAACTCTGTATGGTGTATGGTGCAACCCATCAAATCCTATATACATTAGATAATGCACGGCCTTCAACTTTCAATTTCCTTATTTGTAATTTGCATTATATCTTGCCTTCTTTCCAATGTTGTGCCACCTATCCTTTTGTCTTGTATGTGTATGATATATTCCACAGATTCAAATAATAAACAATGCTTTAACTTCTAAATTAAATTATAAGCCTCCTTCCTGGCTAGATAAACATAAAAATTTTGATGGCTTTCACTTTTTTTTAATGGTTGGAATCATAATATAAAATGTAAAACTGAAACAAAAACCTTACCACATGATGAATAGAAATATTTTTTCAATTGATGTTGATTGTGCACACACTTGGATGCTCCTCCATTCTCTCTCTCTCTATATATGGATGGAGAGAGGGAGAGAAATAGAGAGGATGGAGAGGAAGTAGAGATATAGAAAGAGGGAGAAACAAACAGAGAGGGAGAGAATGCAAGAGGGAGAGATGGAAGCATATAATGATAGAGATACAAAGTTATATAGAGAGAGGGGTAGGGAGTGGGAGATTTATTAATATATAGAGAGAGAGAAAGGAAAGGAAAAGTACATCTATGGGGAGATATATAGAGCGAGATGGGAAGAGAAAGATCAATCTCTCTCTCCCCCCCCTTACTCTCTTTTTCTATCCCTATTTATTTATCTCCCCTTCTCTCTCCCCCTTTCCTTCTTTATCTCTTGATCTTTCTACCTTCGTAAATAGCTATCTATGTCTCTCCTCTTCTATCTTTTCTATGGAAACTGCCAAGATCGTGAAAAACAAACAAGCACGAGATTGCAACTGAAATCGAATGACTTGAATTACAAAAGAACAAGTATAAATAGGTGAAGTTTGGGAAACAATACTCCACGATAATAGGAAATGATAAGAAGATAGAACCAAGAGAATAGCTCAAGGTATAACCAACCTAAAATGTAGCGGAGATGTGTCAAATATGGTGTGACACATCTACTAATGACTCATAGAGTGGAATTAGTCTTTCCACATGTGAGGAAAACTGCCAACTATGGTTATGTTAGGTATAACTCATGTGAGTTACACACCAACACCCCCCCTTAAGCATAGCTTAGGTAGGTTTATGAAACATGAGTCCTGAATGTGTGCCATTTTAGGTACTCATTTATAAAATATCTCTCAAAATCGGAGAAAGAAAGAAAACCATGTGGGAAAAAACTTTCCTCCAAAAGAGAGAAAATAAGGAGAGGAATTTAGATGGCCCCTCCTGATGATGATGATGCTGATGTAGATCGTATGCCATGAAGAGCTCGTAGGTGAATGAACATTCTTTCTGTAAAGGGTTTGGTAAAGATGTCGACAACTTGTTCTAAAGACTGGCAAAATACTAGTTTGATAATCTGATCATGGATAAGCTCATGAATATAATGCATATGAACCTCAATATGTTTGGTTCGTTGATGTTGAAACTGATTATTGCATATTTGGATTGTACTTTGATTATCACAATAGATAACTATTGGTCATTTGATAGGAATGCCAAATTCAGAAATGATACCTTGAAGCCATATGGCTTCTGTAGTTGAGTTAACAACTCCTCAGAACTCTACCTCTATAGATGATATAGCAATAGAATTTTTATTTTTGCTAGACCAGTTGATAGGACCTAAACCAAGTGAAAAACTATACCCGAAAGTAGACTTGTGATTTTCTGTATCACTAGCCCAATCTAAATCCATGAAACTAACCAAATCAATAGTTGAACCAACTCTGTAATGTATCCTAAATGTAAGTGTACCTTGAAGGTAGTGAAGAATCCTCTTAGTTGCTTTCCAGTGCAACTCATGAGGTTCTTGCATAAATCTAGAAACTAAGCCAACTGCATATGATATGTCAGGCCTAGTATGTGTTAAGTAAATAAGACTTCCTACAAGTTGTCTGTACAATGTTGCATCAACTAATGGTGTAGGACAAGAAGTCTCAAGCTTAACACCAGATAAGTAGGGAGTTGGAGCTGGTTTACAATTAGTTATGTGAAAATGTTCAAGTAAATCAAGACATACTTGGGTTGAGCAAGAACAATCCCTGAATCTGATTGAGATATCTCAATACCAAGAAAGTAATGCAGTAACCCTAAGTCTGTCATGTCAAATCTTTCTTGAAGTGCTGATTTTACTGCCATAATAGCAGAGGAAGCACTCCCAGTGATTAAAAGGTCATCAACATAAAGAACCAGTATTAACAATGAATTATGATGTTGCAGAAGATACACATTAGGATCTGAATTGCATCGAGTGAATCCTGAAGATAGAAGATAGGAATCCATCTTACCATACCAAGCCCTGGGTGCTTGTTTTAGGCCATAGATAGATTTCCTTAGTATACACACTAAGGATGAATCGTGAACAAACCCTGGAGGTTGTTCCATGCAGATCTCCTCCTCAAGATCTCCATGAAGAAATGCACTCTTTACATCCATTTGATGTACTGCCCACCCATGTGCTGCGGCTATAGCAAGTGTGAGTCCTATTGAAGTCATCTTTGCAACAGGTGCAAAGGTCTCTGTATAGTCAATTCCTACTACTTGTGAAAAACCTTTAGCAACCAACCATGCTTTGTACTTGTCAACTGACCCATCTGCTGCATATTTAGTCTGATATATCCATTTACATCGAACTACTTTTCTCCCTTAGGAAGAGAAGTTAAGTCCCAAGTGTGATTTTTGATTAAGGAATCATATTCCTCATTCATGGCAACATCCCACTCAGGTATGCCTGATGCATCTTTAAATGTCTATGGATCAGACACTGAAGCAAAGAAGGCATGAGATTCCCCCTGAAAGTCTGTTTGAAGTTGTCTGTCATCTACTGCAGTTTGTACCCAAGAATCTGTTGTATGAAGTGAGTGTAGAGTTCTAGATGTGGGCGAATCTGGTGCAGAAATGTCAACTTCTAATTTAATCCCTGAACTGGATGAAGATGAATTTTCAGTGCAATCATCACTTTGTGAACTAGAGGAAGAAGAAGTACTACTAACTGCACTAGAAATTTGCTGCGAATGATCTGAATCATCAGAAATATTATTAGAATTTGGAGAATCAATAGTATGATGAGGAATGTCAAGAATAGTTTCAAGGGGTGTTTCTTGAAACTTGACACTTCTCTCGATGAAAAACTCATGTGTGGTAGGGTGTAGTAGGCGATAACCTTTAACACCTTCTAGATATCCAACAAAGATACAAGGTTTGGATTGTGCATCCATAGCCTTGCGATCTTCTTTAGGAATACAGGCCACAGCAGGTGAACCAAAGACTCTGAAGTGATCAACTGTTGGTTTCCATCCTTTCCAAGCTTCAAAGGGAGTTATTCCTTTCAAGGCTTTGTGAGGAACCCTATTTTGAATGTAACATGCACAATTGATAGCTTCAACCCAATAAGATGGTGTTAAACCTTTGGAATGAATCATACAGTTAGCCATCTCCTTTAAAGACCTATTTTTACGTTCTGCAACACCATTTTGTTGAGGGGTATATGGAACTGTGCATTGCAACTCTATCCCTTCTGTTGTGCAAAAATACTCAAAAATGTTATTAACATATTCTCTGCCATTATCTATTCGAAGAACCTTGATGACTTCCCCTGACTGTTTTTCGGCTAGAGCTTTGAAATCTTGAAAAGAATCAAATACTTCTGATTTTTGCCTAAGGAAGTAGACCCATGTAAAACGTGAGAAATCATCAATAAATGTGAGAACATATCTTGCCTTTGTAAAAGAAGGATGTGGGAAAGCCCCTAAAACATCACTATGAACAAGTTCTAAGACTTGTTTTTCCCTCCAAGTTTCTCCTTTGTCAAACTTTGCTTCAGGATGTTTACCAAGTGAACATCCTTCACATAGTCCTTTAGAAAACTTGACTTTTGGTAATCCATTAACCATTTTTTGTTGCCATAGTTGTTCAAGATAATGGTAGTTAAGGTGGCCAAACCGTTCATGCCATAATTGTAAGGAAAATTAGATGCGGAAAACAATTCTCCTAACATCAATACTCGTGAAGAATGCAGAAGTATACTTTAAAAATTTACAATTATAGTTAAGATGCACTACAGAAAACAGATACGTAAAACGTAGTATTAGACAAAAACACATGAACACCAGATATAATGGGAAACCCTATGGGAGAAAAAAAAACACACCACACCAAGAGAAATCACTTTGTATTAGAGTAACTAAAATTACATATAATTCCACTTATCTTTCTAGTGTCATTATATAGTAGCATTCATCATTAACATTCTTCGAACAAAAAACATCCAAGTTATAGCCTTTACAGATTTTAAATCCTTTACTGATACAGTTTTAATTCTTCACACTTCATTGTTGATCGAACTACTATCCAACCCCCAAGCGTCTGCAACTTCCAACTATATAAATGGTGTTCCCTGACTGTTGAGTTTTCTCACAGAACTGTTGCAATGAACCAACTACTAATGGTTCACTTTCGGCTTCCTCTATTCGTCCATGAGATTCCATGTATGACATTCAGACGGTCAACAAAATTCGTAATGCACTGGCATCTCAGTCAGACACTAACAATGTCTCGCCGATGCCACATATACTTCATATCGATGTCACCAAGAGCCTCTGTAGTCACCAAGATGTTATATTGAGCTCCAAGAGATACATCGAGTCATCACGTAGTCGCCCTGACCTATCGCTTTCGCCAGAAGGTCATAGCAAGTCACTAAAGTTATACCGAAGTCATCTATCATATCGAGCTCCACAGGATAGTCGACAAGACATACTGATATCGCCAAGAGGTCTCATAGAGCAACATTAGGTTACACCAAAAGTATACACCTGTCGGCCAGACAATCGGCTTTCGCCGAGACATCATACCAAGATCCATATGTTTCACTGATGACCAATTGTCACCAAGAGCTACCCCGATAGCCATTGGCTATCGGCAAGACATTCGCCATCGCTAAGAGGTTTCTCCGATAGCTTTGAGTTACTCCGAAGAACGCTTGGATGAGTCCCCGTCGGAAAGACTTCCACTATTCGCTAAGACATCTTCCCAGATCATTAGAGTTACCCCGAAGACTTCAATACATACGCTATCGGCAAGAGATTAACACTTCACTAAGACTTCTTAGCGAGAACCTTCATTTATCCCGAAGCCCATAGTCGCCAAGAGTATCACCGATACACGATTGAATGGCCTTTCGGCCAAAGGTCTT
>VDFB02269601.1:0-27623 GCA_007258455.2 Sequoia sempervirens | reverse complement strand
TTTTAGATATTTCAGATATTCATGAGTAATGATAATCATAACAATGAACATTCATAAAGTTGCAAATGTAATCACCAATCATATTGACATATGCATCATAGAATCGAATTATCGAACAAATTAATACTACAGCTACCTAATTGCATCCATGGACCATAATTCATGTCAAATAGTCAATGTGCATATGATATAAAATAATAAAATGCCCAAAAGGCTACAAGTTTGTACTACAACTGTCAAAATGACAAAGTCACAAGTGTCCAAAGGCAAAACATAGAAATAGAAAGTATGATGATTGCCACTACTCGGCATCTGCCAACACTGCATCAAAATCAGACTCATAGTCTGAGTCACTGTACTGTGAGGGGCTGGCTCATCTAATGGAACTCCAACCAATCCCTCCTGTCTCTCCTCCTCATCAATTTGTGTGACATCCTCTGGATCAACATCCCATCGTAATGCTGGAGTCTGTCTATACTCAGGAGTCTGACGATCCTGGAGTCGCAAAGCACTATGCACATCCACTAATTTTTCTGCCCGTCTAGAGGTCAGCCTATTCCTCTTGATAGAGTGAATAAAGCCGTATGTTGACCAATTCCTCTCTGCAGCAGAGGAACTAGCAACCTGTGAGAGGAGACAAAATTTAAAAACTAAATTAGTAATTTAAATTTACTAATTAGGACATTCAATTTAAATTATGATTATATAAATGTTCAAACTTCAACACTAATCTAAATCAAATTATGTTAATCTAATGTATTACCTGTGAAAGGAGGCGAACAACAAGCGTCCTCAATTGTGGTGCATCCTTCCCATGCCATGACCACCATCCAATAGGATCCCTTTGAGCTACTGTAGTTCTATCTACCCTGGCCTCTGGTTTGCCGAATGTTGGACCACGGAGATTAACAAAGTCAGTGAACTGTGTACGAACTAGACTGGCCTCCTCAACTGAATATATTTTTGCAAGGGCCCTCATAAACCCTTCTTTCACCTCATCATCATCACAAGGAGGCATCCTACCAGGTCTAGGTACATACCATTTGGGATTAAGAGCAAAGGCTGCCATATGAAGCGGGGTGTTCATAGTGTTCCACCGCCTTGTCACAATGGGCCTAATTTTTTGCTCATATAATCCCGAATTAGGATCCTTATCAGAAATTGCTTTCTTCATTTTTCCAAGCATGGAGTCAAAAGTTTCATAAATCTCTCCAAGACTTGGAGAGTCTGTATCAGCATATCTAATGACATCCACAATAGGTGAAATGATGGAGCAAACAAATCTGCAAACAAAAATTTGAAAAAAGACAAGTTAGAACTTAGAAAATAAAAAAATATTAATAATAAAATCATATATATATTTTTATAAAATCAGCAATCAATAACAAATTAACAATTTTTTTACCTCACATTGGACCACCAATTATCATCAAGAATTTTTTGTTTGATGCTTCTCCCTTCTGCAGTGCTTGCCATAGACCATCTATTCCACTCTGAATTAACCATCATCAACTGTAGAGCCTCCTGTACCTCAAGCATCCTCTCTAACAAAATAAAGTAGCTGGCATACCTTGTTGCTACAGGCTTGAGAAATTCCTTCTTTGAAAATGTCCTAAAGAGGGCAAGTGAGGTGTGATGGTTGCAAATAAACATCTGAATGTCTCTAGCCTCTACAACCACCTGGTGCACCCAATCCATCTTCCCTATGTCTTTCAATGCGTTGTTCAACGCATGAACACAACAAGGGGTCCAAAAGATGTGCTTGTAAGCACTCTCAACCATCAAACCTGCTAATCTGCACACACGTGCTGAATCAGTAACCACCTGCACAACATTGGTTGCCCCAACCTCCTCTATAGCCTCTTTCAAAATATTAAATTGGAATTTTGCATCCTTGCGCTTCCCAGAACAATCAATGGCTCTAAGGAAATATGAACCAGCTGAACATGTGACTATGATGTTTATAAGTGGCCGTTGTCTAATATCGGTCCACCCATCCATGATAATAGAGCACCTGTTCTAATCCAACACTGTCTCATGTCCTCCATCACCACACTCACCTTAGAATATTCTTTGTCAAGGAGTGTAGTGCGTAATTTATTTTCTCCAGGGGGAACGAATGAGGTACCAACAGCTGCCACATCTCTAAACATTTGTTTGAAGTAGGGAGAACGTGCTACATGGAATGGGATGGCATGGGCATAGAAAAATTTGGCAATGGAAGACTCTGCCACATCTCGTGCTTGCACATTGAACATACTTGCAACTGTATTTTGCTGCTCACTAGAAGTAGCAGCCTTCCTCTTCCCTCTTGTGGAAATATGAACATCACCCGCACCACTACTACCACTACCAACACTAGGACTACCAAGCATAGAGGGCATAGGTGAGGTTGAATGTGCGGATTGAGTTTGCATAAGCTGATCCATAGGCCTTCCTCCGGCCTCCATGTGCAATCTATAACACTCTATCCTCTCAAAATCTTTTATTTCTTTACAACCCTTGACCCCATGGCCTCCAAAACCCAATAGATGAGAATACTCTTGTATAGCTCCCATTATATTTATCTTTGCAAATGTGACATAGCCACAATCTACTACCCCCAATGTTTTTCCCTTTGCCTTGGTCTACACGTGATGCTAGTTGAAGAAGAGGTTTTTTAGGATTAAAAGGGCCTTTTGCATATTTTTTCCAATCTTCAGAAGGGATATCAAATGGGTTTGTTTGAGGCTGCCCCATATGAATTGATTGGTTTTCTTCCCCCCTCTCAACATGCCCACTATCTTCACTACTACTGCTCATTTTGTTTTGTTTTGGTTTTTGCAAACTGAAAATAAAAATAAAAAAACAAAAAATCATACATTTTATCATTTTAACTTGGAAAAAAATGAAAGATAATGGAAGAATAACTTACCTCTTTCACTTCTCTTGCTGGTTGCTGTCTTAATGCTCTCCTTTTTTCCTCCTAAATGCTGCTTTTTCTTCTACAACAGCTCCTTCAAACCCTCCTCTTTCTCTTCTCACTTTTGCTCTTGGCTGCAATTTTATTTTGGCAAGTTAAAATGAGGTCAAATGAAGGTAAGAAGATGTTTTAAGTGGCCATATTAGGGTTGGGAGGGTGTGGGGCCCACAAAGGAAAGAATTAAAAAAAAGAAAATTAAAAAAAACTTTTTGTTTTTGTGTTTAAAATGCTGTTGGGTGACGAGGGACGGCCGGCCGTCCTCGGGACGGTCGAGGGACGGCTAGGCATCCCCTATCCGTCCCCCTTTCGTTCCGGGACGTTTCGTCCAATCGGGGACATCCCCGAAAATCGGAAACCTTTTGGGGACGACTGTTAGCCGAAATGTTTTCGGGACGGGTACAGGGGGCAAAAACCCAAGGGATGCGTCGCCTTGTAACGCTGCTTTTATAATTAATTATTATTAAAGTAAATACTTTAATAATAATTAAAATACCATAACTCCATAAATCATGAATATTAATCAATTCTGTCAGCACCAGAAGGTAGCCCATTGAATCCTCTGCTCACTAGGGTGCCTTACTATAAATAGTAAGACTGGACTCCAACAACTGAGTGACTTACTAAAAATAGTAAGTTATGCATAAGTTGAGTCCAAAACACCTCCAGAAGGCAAACCCTGAATATCACCAAGTACCTGTGAAGAAAACATTATAAACTGCCATCTGAAGAACTTGGTAAGTCCCTCACAAGGCCCTCTAAACACCATCATTAGGCCTACGAGGACCAAATGATAGGCTAATCAGTCAAACACTGATGCTAGTTAAAAAGAGGACATTACATATAACCACTGGAAGCCGACAAACAATTAATACATGGTCAGATAAACCATATTATTGAAACATAATAATAGGCATTGAACACTAACTACACCATGTCGTGACAAGCTTTTTTGAATAGCTAAAGATTATGTTAAGTAGCACTCTAATTTTGGCTCATCTATATTGAGATAAGGAAATTCATGCTCATGTAGACACGTCTAATTACACAATGGGTTCTGCTCAAAAGGTCATTTTTAAATTGGATCGCCCATTGTATTTTTCCTGTAGATTGTTATCTGAGGATTGAAAGAATCATATAATGATTGAGAGAGAAGCTTTAAGTAAGGAATACTCTGTACAAAAATACAGGCTTTACTTCTTTAATTGTTTGTTCATAGTGCATCAAAATGTATGAGTTTTTGGGTATAGCTGTGTGGATGTTACGTTTCTGACACTTTGCCTCTCAATCCTGAACCCACCATCAGGGATATAAGATACAAAACACATCTTTTATCCCTAATGAGTGTCCAGAAGTGAAACTTGAAACATTGGAGAAATCAAATTCCATTGAGTTGTACTCTAAAACTTATACAATTCAGGTTTCATTTTCTGGCAAACATGTGAACCTTCTTCGTGGATCATCATGATTGCTTTATTTGATGAACAAACCTGTCATTGGCCATATTTCAGTAGCGGCATGAAAGAGGAAATTCATATTTTTGCTGATCATATCTTGCATTAAGAGTGCTTAATAGGAAAATGGACTCTATGATGACTATGCAGATTCTTGATTGTTTCAAATTGCAATACTAGCCAAATAGTATAAATTAAATTGGAGAATGCTTATCCATAGTATTTATTCCCCTAGAAGTTCCTCAGGCTAAAAGTGGAAAATTATCATAAAAGCTGATTCTTTTAAACTAGTTGATGGGATAGTTTTGTATATGGGAAAAAGGCAAATATTAAGATGAGATGTCATTAAAGTAGAGGATTCCTGCTAGGAAGCATGGCAAGGAAAACATGTGGGCATTTAAGTTATGAATTCCACAACTATCAATGTTCCTTTGGCAAGTAGTAACGACATTAGATTTCCACAAACCATAATGTTGTTGGTTTTAACTTAGTTTGACTTTTTTGTATTGATGTTTCAGATCACACTCCATGATCCATCATCAGGAAGCAGAGAGCAAGAGTTGAAAAGTCATATACAGTTAAATCTATAAACATTGCTGAACAAGCTTGTCGTAGCCAACTATTTATTAGGATTGCTTAGAATGTGTGAATGTTGTGATAATTTTCAAAGGATGAGACTGCTAGTAAAGAAAATCTTCAACCTCTACAATTAGCAACACCCCAAGAGTTTTTTAAAAGATGGGGATTGGATTTTGTGGTACCTTTTAAACCACAGCGTTGAGACTTGGACTTGGCAAGCTGATTTTGGACTCGAACTCTTTATCAGTGCCAAAACATGGCAAGTTTAAAAAATCATTGAAAAATAACAAATTTTATTGAAATAATGTAATGTCCCCTATCTTGATTTGCCCTCGAATTTGCCTATTGATCACAAATTGCAACAAATTAGGGTTAGGGTATCACCTTATTAAACAAATCTCTTTATTGATGTAATCTTTTATTGGAATCCTGCATTCACCACATGAATAATATATGCAAATATGTATATATAATTGTTAGGGTTAGACCATTGCAACACATCTAAAGGTTATCAACAATGCAAGCATATTAAGAAATTGGGAGAAGGGACATGATGGGTTTGTCCGTAGCCATATGCCAAGCCTAAGAGGGTGTATACCACAGTCCTCCCCCTTGGCGACTTGTACCTGCTTTCCCCATCAATGTCACAACCCCTACAGACACTTGCCATCCTGTGGGATTGGGCAGAGGTTGCAAGTGGGCTCTCTTGGCTCCTACCACTACACCTCAGGCCCTACCCTCGTGAGGAGTTTGGGCGGAGGTCGTAAGTGGGCTTCTGGCCCCTACCATTGCACCTCAGGCCCTTCCACAGGATGCGTTTCAGACATTAACATAATTCTGTTTCAATCATAGAGATTCTTCTTTATTATCTTATGAATAATATGCATACATAGGTTAATGATTGTTTGCAGAAATACATTTATTATTCCTTCCTTACTATACTTATATAGATGTAAGACAATAAGTGGTAGAAATACACCTGATTATATTGATATATTTGATAATAGCAACCTGCAGTGATACACAGGTTCGATTCTCTCTTTCTTTCCAATCTGTATGTTTCTTATCTTTGATCGATCTGTCCTTAATGCTTAGAGGATATTGTTAGTGTAAATCAACACATAGGAATCTATTAGCCATATTTGTATTTAAAGAAACATGACAACTTACAAGGCTCAATAATTGCTGCAAGCATCATTATGGCATAATTGCATATAATCTACGTATTCATATTTTATATGAGTATATATAAATATATCTATGATTATGTGTAAACTTACTGTCTACATATATTTTATAGTACTAAACTTATCTGATTTTATCTGCTACTAATTCCCTTCTATTTGATGAAATATTCGAACCAATTTTTTTCAATTTTGGATTACAATAAGCAATGCAACACACATCCGTTAGGGTTAGCACTTAAACCAAAACGATGCGGAATACAACTCTAACCAAGAATGTACACGAGGATCCCGAGTTGGGCAAGGTGTGAGCATATGGTCAGAGGATCTCAATGCATGCTGAAGAGTAACTCTAACCAAGAATGTGCCCAAGATGGACGAACATATGGTCAGAGGATCCCTACCAACTACAATTGCTGAAAGTAAACTCGACGCCAAGCATGTGCTTTCAAACCCAGAGTGGGAATGGGGCTACCATATGGCGGAGATGCTAAGTACTACAATGCAATTCAAAATGTAAATAGGCGGCAAGCCAGTCTCTTCCACTTATGTAGTGGGTATTACAAGCATGAAAGGAAAGATGAGAAGAAATGCTGACAGTACTACTGTTCAGCTTACATTATAATAGAGAATGCCTGCCAAGAGCATAAGATTAGGACTATTTAATGCTGCAACAATATAGAAGACTTTCCCTTGCTTAACAAGTATGCTAAGACCAAGAACTCCACTCAAAAGATCAACCTTGATATTCTGATTTGTGACAGATTTGCACTTGAAATGCTTAATCAACAACACAAGGAACCACTAATTTGCTCACAACACCCTCAATACTCAACCTAATGACCTCAAATCAAATGCAATGGCTTCCTATGAAGAAGGCGACCAAGCTGCATACAAGAAACCACACTCAAACCTAAGCATTTATTTAACACACTTCCCAATGCACTCCAAAGAGGGGCGGCCATGCAAGAAGGGGCAATTTTCTTTATAAATTCAAGATCTTCATAATAAAATCTGTAAGTTAGCATAAAAGGGCGTCCAACCTAGAGGAAATGAAATATGCAACACCCAGAATGAATATATTTTTATTTTCATATATATGAGTGAAACTACAAATCAGCCATGATATCAGCAACTCCAGAAAATGAAATGAAATGCAATAAACTGAACTACAAAACAAACCCAAGCTACAATGCAAACCTCACTACAAAATCCTCTCAACAACAAGCAAACTTCTCCACTAGATGCTATCTCTCAAGCACGAAGTTGAGCCAAGGCTAGGAGGCATTCATTCCTCGAAGCAATTCCAGCACCATTTCGGCAGCATAACAATATTCAAGACATAAGATAATGAAATGAAGACTCAAGGCTCCCTTTTATAATTTTGAGAAGACTCTCCAGAAGCTTCCAGAAGGTGCGCCCAAACTTCAAGATGCTTTTAGGTTTTGACTTGACCATTGACCAAGCATAAAGGTGGCGTCCCATTTCAAGTGAGATATAAATCATTTTTAAATAAAATATCAAGCTCTCCAAGGATGGCGTACTTTTCTTCTTGAGCATTTTTTGACCTTAGAACATCAAATATTTCTTAATGAAATAAGCACCCTCAAAAGTCCCTCTTTTAAAAACAACATAAAGTTGTCTCCTTAGGCCAAGGGGTCCCAATATTAAATTATAACATTTTTCTGATTAAATTCACTTATCTCAAAAAATGCATCAAAGGCCAAAACCAAACATACCAACCTGGGGGAAGCCAAGGCTGGAACCAACTGTCCTTTGCCAAAAAATAAAATTTATAGTAAATTCCAGGAAAGGTCTCGGCATAGAAAGCAAGTCACACCACTGCTCTCTCCCAGAAAATCCCAGTTCAATCACCAAATTTGAGCAACAACAACCACCAAATAGAAACCCTAATTTCACCTTTTGAGTAGCCCTCTGGTCCGGAATAGGCCCGGTCAACAAAACTTATCATGCTTTCGAGGGACATTACATTTTGATCTGCATATTCCTTGCTTTTACAAATACATATATTAAATACATATATTTTAATGCATCCCCATCTGATCAACTGCTGCTACCATCATACTCATTCCTCATTCCCTAATGATTCGATTCCTCTTATATCTCTTCCCCAATCTGTATCTTCTAAGATCTGTATAATTCTCTTGGTCTGCTTTAACTCAGAAAACATATATTCCAGATTCATATTCTATTTTCTGTTGTGTTCCCCCTTTAAATATTCTCTATCATAAACTTCTTTATATCCACATACACTGTTCTCTTAATTTTCTGTTTATCTATTCTATATCCCTATGTATCTCCCATTTCTGTCCTCTATAAACCTGATGATCCATATCTCCTAATACCTTTCTTAACTTTATTCAATGCCCCCTGTGGCATTTCAATTCGCACCTTTGGAATGCGGATTAGAAATGGACAGCTATGCACAGATAAATTGCTCTTCAAATTAGGAGGGGAAGCTCCTTCCTTGCTGATGATGCTTAAAGAAAGTAAACTAAACTATTGCCAATCTTTTTGTTCTTAGCTAAGAGCATAAGGTTATAAAACTCTTTCCGTCATAGCTGAGGTTTTCGTTTTTTCAAAACTTCAACTACAACTAGGCCTACTCTAACGACACTTCTGACAACTCAAGTAAACTCAAAGCCTGAGAATCAGAAGTAAACAAGGAATGATTCAATAACTCAGATGCTTAAACAAACTCATTTCCAACGCACACCTGAAGACTCATTGTACTTTTAGATGTAAGTTGAAATAAAGATCATATAAGCAAAACACATAAAACAAAATCTGAGACAGTAGATCAGAGCAAAGTAGGCATAAGCTTTCCTTTCTCAAATTTCTAACAACGATTACACTTTTGGGACAGTAGGTTTGTAGCAATAACAGGCTTACAGTTTAGTGATCAAACCAGAATACACCTGACACAAATTACACATAAACTGAACAATTATTTGCAGCAAAAGGCAGGCATGCAAACTTGCTCTTACACTAAGTGAATAGACACTAAATAACAAAGTTGTAGGCAAAAGTAGGCTCAACAATTTCTTATCACAATAATGGTTAAAGAAAAATGGGCAAGGATGCTCTTATTTATACACAAACAAGGAGTAGGGAACCCTAAAATCTCCTTGCTTTTACAACTAGACTTGCCAACTTGCAAGCTTTATTTCTAAAACTAGAACATGACAACTAGCTAACAACCTGTTGAAAATAAAAAGTAGGGAAAGTTCCAACTATTACATTTGATTTTTCCTATTTCTCAAAGAATAGATAAGTGTGAGAGAAGAATAGCAAGAAAACTCGGAAAAAGGCATTGAGTTAACTACTGCTTTAATTCTATCTATGGAAATCTTTGCTGTCTCAAAAAGATGACTCATTCTTCACCAAAAAGCTGATTTGTTCTTGATTTCAATTGGACAAAATACTGCATGTTAAAAATCTTAAGTTTTGACTGTGAACACGCCTATGTTCGAAAAAGTTTTGCGCAAACTGCTGAAAGCAAGTTGCTGATTATTCTCCAAAAAGCAGATTCCTAAAAAAAGTTGAGACTTGGGTTTTATAGACAAGCATGTCTTGAAGAGACCCAGTTTGTTAGATTTCAAGAAAGCCGAGTGTTTCCCAGAAAAGCGCCAAAAGAGCAGATTTTTGTAAATACAATTTCTCAATCTTCAAGAGGAGCAAAAAGTAGATGGACCCAGATCGATGAAAACTAAAAAGGGTGACCACCTATTTCTGAAATGTGATGCCCTAGAAGATTGGACTATGAAAAAGTGTGCCTCTGTGCTTCCCAATCCCGAATCCATGACGAACACTGAAAAAGCACTTCGTTTGAGCCTCCAAATCTTGATGAGAAGAAAAAGATACTTTCTTCCTCTAGATGCAAATCTACAAAATATGAAGGATAAATGCCAAAAGCCTTCTTAAATAGAGTTTGAGACGAAAAAGAGCTTTATTTTCCAAGCTTTAAAACTTTGAAGCCAATCTGGAACTAGAAACATTGCATGTGGACACTGTTTCAAACAACGAATGATGAAAATTGAAAAAAAAACCTAAGGCATTGCTCCTTGGGTGCCCCTGGCTAGCTAGGGCGCTTTTCATCAGCAAAGTAAGAAAATTTTCAAGATTTTCAACTTTTCATTAATAAAATGCCTCCGTTTGATCTTCGATTCCGGACGTCTAATGAATCTTGTGAACATGTTGATGGACTCGTTGAAGAGCATGATCAAATTTGAGAGAAATCTCCCGGAGGTTGCAAAATTTAAAAACAACTTTTGAGTGCTCAAAATCTTGGGCACCCCTGGCTAGTTGGGGCGCCCATGTTTGCCAGAGTTAAACCATTTTCCGATGATTTTCAACTTTTCAAATTTTCCTTTTCTGTTTCCTGTACTTAGTTCTCTGTTCGATCTGCAATTGCCGGTGACTGATGAATCTTTTGGATTGGCTGAGATATTCATTGGAAAGCTTGAAGAGTTCTGAAAAAGATGACCATTTTGGCAAATGCTAGAAACTGATTTTGACCTCCCAAAACCCTAGGTGCCTTTGGCTAGTTGGGGTGCCCATGATGACTAGATTTAGAATATTTTTGAAGATTTTCATGATTTTCAATTTGCTCTTTTGATGAAACATCTTTGTTTGATCCAAGATTTTGGTTGTTTGACTGATCTAGTGACCCGGGTGATGGATTCATTGCGGAGCTTGCAAAAATTTGAGAAGAACCCCCAAAATTGCAAACCCTAAAAATTGGTTTTGAGCCCTTGAAATGTTGGGTGCCCCTGGCTAGTTGGGGCGCCTTTATTCTCCAGAGTTTTTATTTGAGTTTTCAACCTTTAACATTCCTCTGTCTTTTGTTTTGTGCTCGGCAACTGCTCGTGCATTGTACGTTGGAAATTGAAAAAAGCGACTAAGGCAAGGAATCCCAAGCACCCTCCTTGAATTAAGGCGCTTGGACTCTCCAGACTTAGTTCTATTTCACAATTTTCAAGATTTTCAGATTCCCCTCCTTTTTTGACCATTTCTCAAGCATCTTTCGCCGTTTCTCGTCATTTGTGCACCATTGAGACCTTGATCTTGACACCTGACAATTGACCATCCTCCATTGATGACCTCAAAGCCCCTGTTTTAGCTTTTGAAAAAGCAGAATAGACCCACCAGATAAAAATTGATCTTTTGACGATTTTGATTGGACCAGCCGGATCAGGAAGTATTTTAAACTAATCAAAATCAGTTTGAGCCTTGGAAACATAAATTCTTTTTTTAGAAACTTTCTATTTTTAAAAAACTTTGCTAGTATCCGTTTGAGAAGAAACCCCTCGTCAAAAGTCTATTTTTAGAAATTTTCTAAAAATAAAAACTTTCTTAAAAAGTAGGGCCGAAAACTAAGATCTAGGTTTTGTAGATAGTTTCGTTCTGAAGAGACCCAGATTGTCAGATTTTTGAAAAATTTGAGCTCTTAACCAACATGCGTGACATGCAAATTTCTATTTTTCTGAATTTTTTCGACAATTTCTACAAGACTCTTTACCGTTTTCAAAATGCCTTAATGAAGCGAAAATTTTAATTTTGGGCATTACACCCCCACTCTTTAGCATAGTCCTCTTTAAATATGTGGTTGTCATTGTCAATTATGCACTCAAATGTAAGATCATACTTATCCATCTCCATAGGGGCTAATTCCTTATTTGTAGCTAAAACCTTCTTGTGGCAGAATGCAAGTTGTAATTGTACTGAACACCTCTAATCTTTTTTGAAAATTTTCTCCAACTGAAAATGAGATACAATGCAATCTCGTATAAACTTTTTGATCACCAAGTTCTTGATATGGGTGACGTGAGAGCATATGGTGTTCAGGACCACACAACTAACTAGAATACAACTACTTGAAAGGAAACACACTAGGTGGCAAGTCAGCCAATCTCACTTTTTTAGTGGACTGTGATATGCATGAAATGAGGAAATAGCACTGCAATGCTTGTTCAATGGAGTGCAAGAACAAAGCACAAGCTCAACCAGTTATTCAGTGGTGAGTGCAATTACATGTTGGTGTAACAATTAGCACCTCTAGAGTGCGAGTTGGTACAGACAGCTATGCACACTGCGTAATGAGTGCTCTTCAAATTAGGAGGGGAAGCTCCCTCTTTAGTGCTGATTTGCGTGGAAAAGTAAAGTAATCTAACTCCTATCTTTTTGTCTCAATTGGAAGAGGCACAAGGTTAAGAAAACCACGAACGTTGCAGCTAAGGATTTTCTGGTTTCGCAGATCTCTAACTACAACTAAACTAAAGCTTTAATCTATCCAATTCTCCTCGAGAAAAGAGAGCATGAGGAAAAAGGAGCAGGAATGGTTTCACGATAATCTTTAAGTTAGGATTTCCAAGGAGATGACGACACCTATCTGAGGCGTAGATTGAAAGAAAGATTATTAGCACAACATTAACACGACAATCCTTACTTCTAAATTCCCAAGGAGGTGACAACACCTATCCGAGGTGTAGATTGAAACAAAGATTGTAAAACATAACATAAGAAAGCCAACTAGGACAGCAAATTGCATTGGCGAAACACGCATACAATAAACGATCAAACTAGCCACTCCATTTAACTAAGGTAACCAATATTATAACAATAACATTCAGGTAAGGCTGCAGAACTATTTATTATCATAATAAAAGTTCGTTGAACAGATACAAAATAGCAATACTACAGGTAAGGTTGCTCAACATGTATGCTATCACGTGCAAAAGTTAATTATAAATGAGCAAGGTGCTCTTATTTATAGACATCAAAGGTTTAGGGAACACTAAAATCACCTTGAGTCAACTTAAGTCTTGCAAGCATGCAAGATTTTATTGCTAAACCCTAAATAAAGGAAACTATACAGTTAACTGGAAAGCTATCACCAGTTAACTGAAACAGGACTGAACTGAATTGGACATGTGCAACATGCAAGTCCTTATTGAAATAAAAATAACTGACCCTAACTGAAAGTCTAAACTCCTGTGAAGATATCTCCAAGGATGAGATGTGCGTGCATGAAATCAGCAATTAGAACTCAAGACTGAATGTCGAGTTAACTGCTGCTCCTGACTCTATCCTTGAAAATAACTGCAGGTTCCAACTGACGGATCACTCCAAGTCATCATGGTCTAACACCTCGTCCAGGAACTGGTCGATTATCTCATCATCTGGTACTTTGATGTTGTCCATGATGATAACTTGCTTGTTCAACTCTTTGTAACCATCTTTGATTGCCCTCATGCATTCTCTGACCTCTTTAGTTGCCTTTTTGAAACTAGTTGTCATCACTGAGATGTGATCCAACTTGGATGCCACAGGATCTCCCTCAAGATTATCACGAACCAGCCCCTCAATCTTAGCTTGTACTACATCAAGTTCAACATATGAGAGCTCTAGTAACGCTATCCTTGAGTGTCTTCAACTTGGCGGAGATTCTCTCAAATGTCTCCATCTTGAAAAGATGTTCTCTCCAAGCGAAGATTTTCCTTTTCTCTTCTTCTACCTCCATGGCGTCATATGCAACTACTAACTGGGATATGAGAACACGATCCTTTGCCATGCCTTCTGCTACCGCAATCTCGAGTTGTTGGATCTCTTGATGAAGTCCATGCGCATCGCTTCTCAATTGATATAACTTTGCAAGAAGATGCTGACCTGTAAAAATGAAGTTTTCAACCCAGTTGTCCAAAAGTTTACCATGATTGACTAACTGATCCAACTTCTGCTGTTCTGCAGGTGTGCTTTGTGGAAGAATAGGTGCTCTGCTTGGATTTCCATGAACGAGATCAGAAATATACTGTTGAAGTTGTCTAATTTCAGCCATAAGAAGCGCTTTATCTTCTCCGTCCTTCATGACGTGCTCTTCAAGATTATTTGTGACAATCTCGAGAAGGCTCACATCCGTTTCTCTAGTGCTCCTGCCAAGATTTGCTTTGATGAAGGTGAAATCACCAACCTCAACCTCCTCCAGGCTCTTACACTCTGGTGGCGTAGCAACTTCTATGACGATCTTTGATTCCAGAGTCTTCTCAATGTGCACCTGCTTCTTGATTTTCTTGTTCGACCTTCCCTGATAAGGGTCGCCAAAATCAGACAAATCAAGGTGATATGAAGGCTCTCACCTCTGTCTTCCCAAAGATTTCTTGAGCCAACACGAATGAGCAATATTATCAGCTCAAGGAGAGACTGCTGCTGCTGTATCAACCTGTGGTGGATCAATTGTCTTTGATGCTCCTCGAATTGGTGGTTCCGACTATGAGTCTATATCAATAGAAGGTGACTGTGGCGAAAAAGGCAAACTAGGAGGTGAAAGATGTGGTTCAGCTTGTATAACTATCTCTACTGGAACTTCAGGCTCCCTTTCTACCTGTTTCTATTTCCGCTTGCCAGTACTTCTCCCCTTTGTGTTTCTGCTGAGTCTAACCCCTTCAGGCAGCTTCAAGATAACCTTAACTCGAGGTCTTGACCTCGAGGTAGAAGGTAGTGAAGAAAACCCTACTGGCGGCTCTGTGACTGGAACTGTCTTGTGCCTTCTCTTACTCTCCAAGAATAGCTTGCTGGTTTTGTAATTGATTTAGACACGTCCTCAATGGAAGTACTCTCCCTGGTGTACCAATCTAGTTGGCGAAGTGGCTGGCGAGCAACTTGATCTTTGACATATGAACTAAGCTGAACGTCTCCGTCATCATCTGATAGACCCTCAACATCCTTTGATAAGAAATCAACAATCTGAGCAATAGTAAGTTTGTAGTAGTGACGTCGATGGACTTCAAATTCATCCTCACAATTAGCCCAAAAATCCTCAAGTGCTGGCTTGTGTGCCATCCCTCACTCTAACCTAGCTGCATAATGACCCAAAGGATCATAGGAACGCCTCTCAATATGGTACTTGAGGTTGAATTTCTCAAGCTCAGTCATCATAAACTTGCAATCAGCGGCAGTCCTGCATGTGAAAATACCCCATCCAAAAGGAAAGGTAACTTCTGACTTATGGCGATTGCGAAGAAAAGAGTGAACATGTTGAGCTTGTTTGAGAAACTCCATGAAAAGGACTTTGTCTGACGGGTACCTTGGTAGCATCAGAGGCTCTTTGACGTAACCAAAGACTCGGATATATGTGAAAGTGGGGAATTGAATGAACCAATCCGCCCAACTCCCCATTGCTGATTTTGCCTCTGGTGAAATCCGGATGTGCATTTCGTTGTCGAGATCCCTGACTGTCTTCATGAAAAAGTGATCATTCACCGCCCTAAAATCCTGTTCAGCTTTTGAGAACTCCAATTGAGAATAATTTTCGTGAATGTGTTGAACACCAAGAGTCCTGTTAGTCTTCAAGTGTCTAAAACTGCCTTGAGATGCAACCAAGACACCATGTGAAACTCGTGGATTTTGAGGAATCCAGTAATCAGTTGGTGAAGGCACTCGCTGATCAACATGGCCCTTTCAAAGTGCTCTGTACCATCTAGGATCCTATAAATGATGTAAAACATCCATGGTCGGAAAATATTAGCCTCTTCCCGACCTGTAACCTGATTGAGTAGAGTTATCAAAATTGCAACTTCATCCTTGAACTCGCTGCGACCAAACTTTTTAGGCATGTTAGTCTTCTATATTTTCAACCATCTCTGAGCAACTTTCCTTTGTGATCTCTCTTGATCTTCATACCATATCTTATCACAAGCCTCAATGACTACAGTGAAATTTGTCTGAACGGGGAGGAATAGCAAAGCACTTTTCCATCGTCCCTCGGCTTAAAGTTGTAGATGACTCTCCCATCAGTTGATCTGATTTGTCGTGTAGACGAAGTCATAATGCTTGATGCAAGCAAGAACAAACTCAAGATCGAAAGCTGTGATAGGAATAGACGCTACTGCCAACAACCCGGAATGCTCAAGATTCTTCAATGTATTGCTGCTAACGCCTTGCAACGTATTCAGATTCACCACTAGATAGACACGACCCAAGTCTGTGTTCAAGGTTTTCAAAAAATCGTGCATCAAGATCGATTTGGTCTTATAATCTATGGGGTTTGTAATGATCCCGTATATGGAGCTTAGAATTTTACCTAAAATACCAATATGTTTCATGAAATAAGAAATCTACCAAAAATGTACTTGAGTATAGAGAGAAAATAAATTAAAAGAAACCTTTCTTATTTGTAAAATATATGCAACTATCACTTAAGTTGAAGAATCTAAATAACACGGAGATATAAAGTCACTGAATTATCATCTTTGGCCTATTCAACTCTAGGAGTGAAGCAAGATGATGTCTCACAACCAAGGATGCCCTTAGAGCATTCCTTCCCAGCCCGAGAGCGGCCAACCAACACCCATGGAAATGACCCCCTCAGCCCTCATTGGCAGACCTACAGTCATCAAAGAGGGTGGCCTACTGTGAAGGTTCCCTAGTATCTGCTCTCCATTGGGTGTAGACAACTCTTCTTCTCTCATGAGTCGAATGTAAATATGGTAATCGGTGAGTGATTGGTCATTAGATTTAAGTTATGATACAAATTTAATCCTTAGAACCATCTATAGTAGATTTATGCGATTTTCATAATAATAATGATGCTCATATTTAGGTATATGAAGCATACCAGATCCGTAGCCCCTAGACAACCGTTTGGGCATAACAATGTAATGATAAGATCCTTTCGTAGGCTCCGGTAGCCGAGGCATCCTCGATGCAACAAGTCTCTCTTTTCCATGGATGCCTTCTCCTCGCGTATTTTAACATAACATCAATGAGTTAGAGCTGTGGCGCACTCAAAAGACCTCGAGGAAACACGCCTTCGTGATATCGCGGCTTTTTCACCGTGTCACAACAGAGAGGAGTCACTACTTTGTACGATAATTGATTTTAGATAATAATCTTTGTTAAGGTAAAGTGAATATCCTATAATCGTATTTATATTATATGCATATAATTTTATAATGCTATTCATTGAGAATTAAGTGACATTATTAAAGATAATAATTTTATAACATTCAAATATAGAATAAACAAGTAAATAATAACAAAGTATTTATTATATTATATGGTTATAAGAGAGGGTTATGACAGTGGTTAAACTGCATTTTGAAAATAAGGACTTTTGATTGTAATGTCGGGTATGTTCAGACAACTTTCAGAAAAGGCTGAAAAAGCTCTGGATAAAACTAAAAATAGCTTGTTGCGGGAAAAAAATTTGGAATTTTTCTGAAATGTGGGTTTTGTGCAGAATTGAATTCTAAGCAAACCCAAATCAACAAAAATTTGAAAAAGTGAGTTTTAGGCAAGGGGTATGTAAAGGCTTTTAGTCGAAAAACAGTCTTGTGAGCTCACCGAGCAATTTTTCCCCGGTGAAAATTTGGGAACATGGGTTTTGTAGGCAATTGGAATTTAAGGCAACCTTATAACTCGCATTTTAATCAAAAAATTGAAGTTTGTTTATTCTGCTTTTGAAGAAAATCGCCTATGCTTGATTGAGATTTGATGAAGTCTGCTTGCACTGAAAAATTGAACTCTGGAAAATTAATCTTCTGAACAATCTGGACTTGGCACTGAAAAATTGAACTCAAAGCACCTTCGAATCTTCAACTGCTCAAGAAAATCACCTTTCACTGAACTTGGTATGAGAATAATGGCGATTATGATGACTTAAATAAATAAATTTAAGCATAAAATCGTCCCACCTTCATGCAATTAAGTGCCACCCTTAAAATATTCAACTTTATTTTGATTGGACCTCAAAAAAATTCAACTTTATCTGAGTGGGACTTAAAAATAGTTAACTGAATGTCAAATAACCCTAAAAAGGGTGCCACCTTTAATAATTCCAGTTAAACTTAGCATGCAAATTAGTTAACTGAACATGCAAGACAAAATTGTCCCGTTTTGCAATTAAAATAATCTCACTTAAAGTCGAATTATTTAAATATTAAATAATATTTAAATCCACCTTTCATGGGCGCTTAGTCATCTTTAGTTCAAAAGTCAAAGCTTTGACTCAAGGCGTCACTTTTCCAGACTTAACCATTTTAATGATTTTGATTGACTGACATGCCCAATCAATTGGCTGACAGTTGCGTTGAAGAGTAGGATCAAATTTGACAAAAACACTCCTTGAGACTGCAATCCATAAAACTGAGGTTTGAGGCTTGAAAAATGAAAGCGCCCCTGGCAAAAGTTGCGCTTTTGACCCCAGACTTGATCAAATTTTCATCATTTTCAACACTTCGAAGGTGATTCTGACCTCCTTGTATCTCGTGTTCGGCAAAACTTCAGGATTGAATAACTAGCTTACTGCGGAGCTGGCTCTATTCTGCACAAGAGCTTCAAGAGTACACTTCATCAAATTTCATCATCTGGTGGGTCAAAAACAAGGGCGCCCCTGGCCTCCAGGGGCGCTTTTGTTCTCAGACTTAGCCAGTTTTCCAACTGGCTAAAATAACACTTAAACTCCAGCTACAGGCTGTTGACTCATCTTCTGAACTGACGGAGATATGCAATGGAAAGCTGGATGTAACATAGATAGGATGAATACTTGAGATCACGAAAAAGAAGACATTCAAGGCTTCAAAACCTTGGGCGCCCCTGGCCTCCAGGGGCACTTTTGCTTTTTCCTTGTCATTTTGAGCAAGATTTAACCTCATGTTTGACCTTTGATTCCGACAGTTCAGCAACTCAAATTGATCCACTGACGGGTGCGTTGCAAAGCTTGATCAAACATGAGACAAACATCCTAGGTGTCGTTTGGTCAAAATCCTTCATTTGGTTCCTCAAAAAGATGGGCGCCCCTGGCTAAGAGGCGTGCTTTTCCTTCCAGTGTTAGTCATTTTTCAATCTCCTTGTTCCTCGCTGAATCTCCCGTATTAGGTGCTAGACAGATCTTTTAGGCTGGCTGGATAGCTCATCGTGAAGTTGATAGTATCCCTGACAAGTCTCCTTGGAAGTGAAACCTCAAAATTGAAATCTAGGCCTCTGAAAACTAGGGCGCCCCTGGCCTCTAGGGGCTCTAGTGTTCCAGAGTTAGAAATTTTTTGATGATTTTCATCTCGGCGAAAAATCTCCTCCAAGACGAAGCTCTATTTTGCACTTATCTCGCCACAGATTCTTCATTTGAGCATTTTAGGCTTAGATTTCAACACTTGGTCTCTGCCCATCTCAGACTATGGGAAGTAAAGGCTTGACACATGTGACCTTGTGTACCTTTCTGGAATAAACACACCCAATTTTTTGAGATTTTTTCAATTGAAAATGAGATACAATGCAATGTCCTTTCCACTTTCTAATCACCTAGTTGCTGATATGGGCAAAATGAGAGCATACAGTGTTCAGGACCACACAATTAACTAGAATGCAACTACTTGGAAGAAACACACTAGACGACAAACCAACCAATATCACTTTTTCAATGGAGTGTGATATGCATGAACTGAAAAGAACTAACACTACAACATACACACTACATGCTTATTCAACGGGGTGCAATAATAACGCATAGGCGTCGGCCATTTATTCAATGGTGAGTGCAATTACAACAATCACAACCACTTCCAATTATTTAGTGGTGGGTAGATAGTAATTCCACTTATTCAGGTGAACAAATACATCAAAGTAATGAGAGACCACTGAAGGTACTACCATCCAAGGCATTACAAAGGTATATCAAATGCACTACAAAATAGCAAATGATTGATAATACTGTTGCAACAATTGATCTAATAAATTGGTCAGATTTAAACATTGCAGCAAGTACATAAATTAGATCACAATCACTATCAAAACTTGGATAATATGTTGCTTACCAATAGTAGATAGGATATAACATTGTAACATGCTAAAATACTTTGTTATAGTCATTCCCATGCATTTTAGAATAACCTAATATTGTAATTATTGATCTCAGTAATTGCAACAACTTTGTAAATCATTGAAACACACATCAGAACAAGAAGGTAACACCCAACACCTCCACGCACACACATAATCCAATTCACACCCAACAAACCCACACTGAACTACCACTTCAAAAACTACTTTTACTGATCCAATCATGCTACAACCATAATATCAAATTGATATGATTTTTTCAGTCATAACCAAACTTTGAAAGAACCTTGGTACAAGTACAAATTGTATGACACCCCCCTAAATCACCATAAATTTGCAAGGTGCAACCTGAAAATGAGTGAAACGTGGTTATACCTTCATAGTGTCACCAATCAATTAGAAAAAGATTGAAAAGACAAGTGTTTCACCATCCAAGCTCACACACCCCACTTCATGATTGGTACAACCTCCAAAACAGATGGTACAACTCAATGAAACCACTAATGATGTCCACAAACTTGTACGACCTGCATTGATATTTTCAACAACACCTAAAACAAGGTTAATGAATTTTATAGCCCAACACTTCAAAGGAAAACACCATAATGGTATGACCGAGTAAGGTGTATGAACAATTAGGAATCCTCCTAAATCACCTTATAACACTTAAAAAATCCTTTGAAAACACTCAACAAACAATATAAAGTTCTTGCAACAAAAAATGGAACTTCATTTTACAGATCATTGGTGATTCTAAAATGAAATCACTCTATCTAGCTAGGATTTTTTTGTCCCCAAAACCAACAATCTCAAGAGAGTTTTCGTCCTCAATAAATCTTGAGAACACAGGTTCTCTCCATATGCATAAGCAAATAAAATTTCATGGCTAACCTTTCAAATGAGCTCAATTCTCAACCTCTTTTTATAGCTTTTCTGGAGGAAAATAACAACAATTAAAAGTAATAATTCCTTTTTTCCTCCACAAAGACTTTTTAAAATAATAATCCAATGTGCAAAAAGATCCCCATGCCTAAGTGTCTAACTTGATGCACAACTTATAACAACTTATAACACCTTTTAATAAATTATTACACTAAGTTGTCTTTTTAATATTTCAACATTAGAAAACTTAAGTGAATAATTATTTAACTCTATAACTTATCCAAGTTGCAAAAAGTTTTGACATGACAAATATGTAATTTTGACTATACAATTGTGTCCCTGAAGTTTTAGGATGAAGAACTAAAGCATTAGGATGAAGAACAAAAACACTTGGGTGACTTTCTATAAATAACAAACTTCTCCAAGAAGTTTGGAGAGCTCCTCAAAGGTCAAAAATCAATTATAAGAGTACTAAGAGGCTCACTAAGACCAATTGAATTCACTGCCAAGAATACCTACGCTAGAGTGATCCTATCCTCTCCAAAAACTTTGGCGTTTTCCCTTGCTCACCAATTAGCATATGAGAAAACTTAGAAAATGGACTAATCTTTCACAAAGCAATTATGCTTGAAAAGAGGGCAATACACCTTCTCTCCAACAACCCAAGATGATGGATAAAACTTTAGAGATGGTAATTGCATATAAGTTGGAGTGATAAAGGAGGTGTTGAGACAATAATGGGAAGGTTTTAAACAATATTAAGCAAGTAAGAAGACAATCATCATTGATCACTTTGCCTAGCTCTTCAAGTGTGTGCATCACCCTCTAGAAGGCACCTCCTCTTTCGAACACTTAAAACAATTTTGCATTGTACAAGGTACAAATCAATCTACATCCCTATTTTTGAAGGAAATATAAATGCATATGCTATATATAATTGGCTTAATCTCCTCTACTCCTTAATATCATTTCTCTAACATAGAAAATACTACATTCACACTTTTAGTAGTTTCCTTGAGTGGTAAATCAATTCTCTAAGAAAATATTACCTTCATGTGTTTGTGAGTTTCCTTGTCAAATAATGGTGGTAAAACCATTATGCATTTGATGAGAAAGACATTAGGTCACAATTTCTAGGCAATCGAAATTGGTTCATCGAAGCCCTTGACGAGACCTCTAGGCACTTGGAGTTGATGCATTGATCATGCAAGTCACAAATGCAAATCCTTAAGGCCATGGTTGGTATTTATAATGTTGGAAATTGCATACCCTTGCAATTTTACATTATGTTTTGGACTCACATTGGTGCTCATTTACCCTAGTATGTTTTTAGGTTCATTTGGTCCTTGCTTTAGCCTTTTTCGCTTGTGGTGTTAAGGGCTCACTTCCTATGTACTCTTTTGTGAAAATTAATGTTATAGTTGTGTCCTTGTAGCAAATTTCTAGTATTTACAGTGTTTGACCTTTTCTAAGATTGAAGCTATTTGGATGCTAGCATGATGCACGAACATGTGATAGTTTGTCATTCAATTAGCTGTTTGGAGCATTTTAGCTCATGCTATTAATCAAGTTGATAGTAATAGATTTGGAATGAATCTAAATGACCCTCCAACTCCCATATCTCCCTTCTACTTCTCATTTTGAATATCTTTTGTAATCTCTCACATTTTGACATTCAAAATATCAAATTGTACACTATGCAACATTCTAACCAATGATTCCTAGCATAATATGAACTCATGAGCATTTGGAAACTCCATGTGAATGCTTGATCTTTTGCTTGAACAATATTTTTGAAGGTTTGGTAGCATTCTCTAACAATATTGTCTTCATTGGCTTCTCAAGCTTGTGAGGTGATATTATTTGTTTGGTTTTCTCTTGCCTTAGGTTGTTATTCTTTTCCATATTGTAGAATCCATTTGTTGCTTGCATTGGTTCATTGGGATCTCCATCTCTTGCCTTTACTTTCATTATACTCACCTTGTTTTTCATTATTGCTACTTTTATCATTCTTAGACACACTCAAGAATGAAACACATTATTTTATCATTTTCTACATCTTGGCTACTCATGGAGGTTGAAAAATCAACATACAGACATGAACATTTATGACAAGCTCCTTAATAGCCCCAAAATTCTCTTCCCAATTTGTGGGTCATTATTTGGAGTTTTTTTTGTGAAATAGGGGTTTGCACTTCTCCTTTGCTATTTCATTTTCATTTAAATCTTTAAGAGTTAAATTAGTTTCATTAAGTTTTTATGATACTTAAAGTGTTGTTGTGGGCTCTCTTTTGTTTATGTGTAGTTGGGCATGAAATATGAGAATAAAGAGTTTTTAAATTGTGCAGGCCCACAATAGTCATATGGATAACAAGGGGTTGTGTAGATGTTTGTGCAATGCACACGTGTCCTCACTAGAGAGCTCCAATGTTTGGCTCTAGGTTCCATTTTGTTTATTGTTTCTTGTTTTGGCTTTAGTTTTTTATTTATCTTTGTAGTAAACACCAAGTTTTTATTTCAACTCTCTTGCTTTATCTAAGAAAATTTCATTTTTAGTTTAAAGCAAATTTCTAGGAAAATTTGAACATTCACTTGAAAACAATGGCAAAACACTTCAAACTTAAATATTAGATTAATCCCAATGCAATGTTGGAAAACTCATCTAATTTGTAGAGCATATAAATTGTCTAAGTTGGGATGTATTTCCCTATATTACATTTTGGTGAACCTGCTATTCTTAAAATTAAAAAAAATTAAAAGAAAAACACAAAAACAATCTTCACTCTTGATTGTGTGTTGTGATGCCTTTGTATTTTTCAAGCTTCATGATCCAATTGCTTTATTATGAAAACGTTGTTCATAGGAGTTTAAGAAAGCTAAATGTGTCTCACTCAAGACCTAAAGTAACTTCATCAAAACAATTCTTGACTTTTCAAACTTTTTGTTTGATCCAAATGACACAACTCACCTACAGTTACATAACCTTTTACCACTTTTCATGATATAGAGGGAGGCTTCAATCATGAATCCACCCTTCATATTGAGGTGTGTAACATGGATAGACATCTCATTGAATTTGAAAGAACATTCAATGTTGGTGACGTGCATGACACTTGTGGACCTATTCTAGATTCCACAAAGATATAGTCATGTAGTGATCCATAAGTCCTTAATTTCTTGCACGGTATAGCCCTTATTGTCAACAATGTTGTTTCTACATTAGCAGCTACACACCAACACACCCAAGACTCACATTCACATATAACACATAATCAACTTAACATGCCTATGCTTATTTTGAGTGTACACATGGCTACATCTACCCATGTAGCTACCTCTTTGATGATAAATTTCAACCCCGTTCATTTGTAAGCAAAAAATCCTCGCACAACCATTTCCATTCAATTATATTGGTCACCTCACCACTTCATAGGTTGCTCCATTTCACACATTCTTTTCACCTCTTTCAATTGCTCATTGTTGCTCCTAGTTTTCCTTGCACACTATTGATCCTATAATAAATCAATTAATGTAGAACATTGATAGTTTATAACACACTACACTCCCAACTACATTATAGACTCTCACTTCTACACATTATTTCCATAGCCTACTTTCTCTTGATATTCTTGCCACACATTACTTGTGCGTTTTGAGGTGCATCAAATGCAACTGTATAATGTCAAAGGTGAAATGTAGTCTTATGTATTCACTTTCATTATTTTATGTAGTGATTTCCTTTTTCAAAATAAGATGTTAGCAAAACTATTTCCTTGTTTCCTTAAGGATATGACCTCGGATTGGTTTTTCTCTCTTCTAGATCATTCTATTTTATCTTTTGATCAACTAATTAACAAATTTATTGAATACTTTTAGGCTAACATTGGCCCCTATATCACCTTCATTGGTTCACTATAGACAAGGGACCAATAAAAATGTGACCAATTTCCTCTTTTCTTATCAACCACTCTTCTCACAAATACCTTATCCACTCCTTGAATCTCATGTGCAAAGGGTTTTCATAGGAAACCTTTAGCCTCTAATTAGGGATGAAATTTTATTCATGAATTATCCTTTATTTGCACATCCCCTACATAGCTTTGTGTGACCATTAGCAAATTGCCAACCAATTTGTGGCATTTTCTTTTGCATTGCTAGCTCTTGTCGTGTCATTAGGGGCTTTCACATTATATAATAAAAAATTAAAAAAAATACTTTAAATGTAGCTGTGAACAAGAAGCAATAAAGCACATAAAGAAGACTCAAATACAAGAAACTAAGCCTTTACCTTGCATCCAAATGCACCTCCAATTGAGCTTAAAGGGTAGTGCGCCCAAGTTGAGAAACCTTGCAAGAGACCTCTTAACAACTTTTGTTGTACACCAAGGGTGTGGATATGTTAAAGATGTGTGATTGGAGTTAAGTTTGATATGTGGGTTGCTCTTCAAACTAACATCGTGAATTTGCATTCAAGAGACCTTTTTTTTTGGATTAGGGATGGTTTGATTTATATATTGGGAGGATGATTGATCAAATGTTGAGATTGATCCAATATATCAATGGTTGAGGATGATTGAGAGGATTGGAGAGTAGGAGAAGCCCCCAAGTGGAAACTTGTGATTAATGCACTTAAAGAGGACAATGATTAAAAAATGGATTGATTGATATTGTGTTAATTTGAATGAAGGTGGAGATTGAAATTTCTCACACATGTGAGAACAATCATGAGGATGTGTGACAGTGACATGTGATTGATTTCACATTTGTGAGAATCACATGTGGATATGTGATTGGACATGTAAGAAGTTTCACATGTAAAATTGAGGGTGTATATATTTTTGGGGAAATGAATGGTTGAGATTTGATGAGGATTTTTGGAGAAGTGAGATAGATGGAACAAGTGCATGCCAAGTTTGAACATGGCTTAAGCATGCTTTGGAATGTGCACATAGATTAATGAGTTAAGTAATTGGTTTTTAGTCAACTATTACTCGAGGGGAATTTTGGTGCAATTAAATAAATAAGATATATTTATTTAATTTTTGGAAGATAAGGATATAAAAGGTGAATTGAATTAAATCAATGTGAATATATTTAATTAAGGCGGACTATAAAGGAAAAGGGGGATAAATGATATATTGATTAAATAAACGATTTTTATTTATTTAATTAATGTTAGGAAGATGATTGAGAAGGTTAATTAAATAATTGTTCTTATTTAATTAATGTCAGAATGGGATAAACTTGGGCGTGGTTAGGATATCATGAAATCTTCAAAGTCCATAAATTTTGGTGGTTGGTAAATCAGATTTTACAAAGTATAAACATGGTGCCATTGTAGCTCCAATGGTGAAGGATGTTGAGGGAAACAAAATTGATGGAAAAGTGGATGGAGGATGATGGGGATTAGGAGAAAATTGAGATTAAAGGGATGTGATGGTGGATGTAGGTGAGATAGTGGATAGGGTTATGAAAGATGGGTGGATGAAAGGATGGGATGAGTGAGACATGAAAAATTGTCATGGGACCAAGGGGAGCTAAAACCAACCTTTGCACACTCCATGATAGATATTAGAGCTTTGGATTAGGATGGGATTTTGGATGTGGGGATTTAAATGTGGTTTTTAGGATTGCTCATTTTAAGATGTGGGACCCAAAATGGATGTAGGATTGTTAGGTTGGGGATTGTTAGATATATATGGAGGGTTTTGGGATGGGTATGGGGGATGGGGATTTTAGGAAGTAGGGACCTAAAATGGATACATGACTAAGGATATGAGTAATTGGATTTAGATGGAGGGATTTTGGATCAGGATGAGAAATAGGGATTATCAAATTTAGGGTAGTAGGGACCTGGAATGGATGTAGGATATTTAGGACGAGGGTGCTTGGATTTAGATGGAGGGATTTGGGATTGATATGGGAGATATAGATTCAATATTTAGGGATGGAGGTAGCTTTTGGAGGAGCATATTTGGATGCTCTTTTTGGATACATTACTATTTTCTCTAGGACCTACATTGTTTCTGAGTTTCCTTTGCGATTGGTGGATGTGGCCTTTTGGATTTATTTGATTTTGGATCAAATTTTTCTTTGCTAGAGCATGCCAATGCATTATGACAAAGTGATCCTTGGATTTTTGGGGATTATTTGCATTATATTTTTTTGCATCCAAATCCATTCCAAAGGTGATGGTATGGTCCCATGTGAGATATTATCTCGACATCCCATGAAGTGGGTGATGGCTTCATAATTTTAGAATAGGTCCAAGAACATGTGTTTTTAGGGATCTTGATTGGGGATTTTAGGGGATGAATGGTTAAGGTCAATAGAAGGGTTAATGGTGGAGGTGATATGAGTGATGGGATTGATGAAAGGATTGTGGTAGCAAGATCGTGAGAGTAGTGACAAGATGCACTTTTTTTGATGTTGGAATAAGTTTCTTATGATTTGTGAAGGTGTTACTATTGTATTTTTCATGAGATATATAGCCAAGGCCTCAAGATATTGTTTTCTTTGGTTCTAAGATGCCTTGCTCATTAAGGCTTAGCCCATTTCCTTGATAATGTGTGTTCTAAGAAATTCAATTGGCAATGGGATACTTGTTACTATAGAAATATGATGCACATCCATTTTTAGATGGGTAAGGAGTGGAGGTGGTTGGATTTTGAGATGGTGGGGGTATTTGAAAGGGATTGGTGGGGATACTTGGAT
>VDFB02269600.1:0-42034 GCA_007258455.2 Sequoia sempervirens | reverse complement strand
TAATTATTGATCTCAGTAATTGCAACAACTTTGTAAATCATTGAAACACACATCAGAACAAGAAGGTAACACCCAACACCTCCACGCACACACATAATCCAATTCACACCCAACAAACCCACACTGAACTACCACTTCAAAAACTACTTTTACTGATCCAATCATGCTACAACCATAATATCAAATTGATATGATTTTTTCAGTCATAACCAAACTTTGAAAGAACCTTGGTACAAGTACAAATTGTATGACACCCCCCTAAATCACCATAAATTTGCAAGGTGCAACCTGAAAATGAGTGAAACGTGGTTATACCTTCATAGTGTCACCAATCAATCAGAAAAAGATTGAAAAGACAAGTGTTTCACCATCCAAGCTCACACACCCCACTTCATGATTGGTACAACCTCCAAACCAGATGGTACAACTCAATGAAACCACTAATGATGTCCACAAACTTGTACGACCTGCATTGATATTTTCAACAACACCTAAAACAAGGTTAATGAATTTTATAGCCCAACACTTCAAAGGAAAACACCATAATGGTATGATCGAGCAAGGTGTATGAACAATTAGGAATCCTCCTGAATCACCTTATAACACTTAAAAAATCCTTTGAAAACACTCAACAAACAATATAAAGTTCTTGCAACAAAAAATGGAACTTCATTTTACAGATCATTGGTGATTCTAAAATGAAATCACTCTATCTAGCTAGGATTTTTTTTGTCCCCAAAACCAACAATCTCAAGAGAGTTTTCGTCCTCAATAAATCTTGAGAACACAGGTTCTCTCCATATGCATAAGCAAATAAAATTTCATGGCTAACCTTTCAAATGAGCTCAATTCTCAACCTCTTTTTATAGCTTTTCTGGAGGAAAATAACAACAATTAAAAGTAATAATTCCTTTTTTCCTCCACAAAGACTTTTTAAAATAATAATCCAATGTGTAAAAAGATCCCCATGCCTAAGTGTCTAACTTGATGCACAACTTATAACAACTTATAACACCTTTTAATAAATTATTACACTAAGTTGTCTTTTTAATATTTCAACATTAGAAAACTTAAGTGAATAATTATTTAACTCTATAACTTATCCAAGTTGCAAAAAGTTTTGACATGACAAATATGTAATTTTGACTATACAATTGTGTCCCTGAAGTTTTAGGATGAAGAACTAAAGCATTAGGATGAAGAACAAAAACACTTGGGTGACTTTCTATAAATAACAAACTTCTCCAAGAAGTTTGGAGAGCTCCTCAAAGGTCAAAAATCAATTATAAGAGTACTAAGAGGCTCACTAAGACCAATTGAATTCACTGCCAAGAATACCTATGCTAGAGTGATCCTATCCTCTCCAAAAACTTTGGCGTTTTCCCTTGCTCACCAATTAACATATGAGAAAACTTAGAAAATGGACTAATCTTTCACAAAGCAATTATGCTTGAAAAGAGGGCAATACACTTTCTCTCCAACAACCCAAGATGATGGATAAAACTTTAGAGATGGTAATTGCATATAAGTTGGAGTGATAAAGGAGGTGTTGAGACAATAATGGGAAGGTTTTAAACAATATTAAGCAAGTAAGAAGACAATCATCATTGATCACTTTGCCTAGCTCTTCAAGTGTGTGCATCACCCTCTAGAAGGCACCTCCTCTTTCGAACACTTAAAACAATTTTGCATTGTACAAGGTACAAATCAATCTACATCCCTATTTTTGAAGGAAATATAAATGCATATGCTATATATAATTGGCTTAATCTCCTCTACTCCTTAATATCATTTCTCTAACATAGAAAATACTACATTCACACTTTTAGTAGTTTCCTTGAGTGGTAAATCAATTCTCTAAGAAAATATTACCTTCATGTGTTTGTGAGTTTCCTTGTCAAATAATGGTGGTAAAACCATTATGCATTTGATGAGAAAGACATTAGGTCACAATTTCTAGGCAATCGAAATTGGTTCATCGAAGCCCTTGACGAGACCTCTAGGCACTTGGAGTTGATGCATTGATCATGCAAGTCACAAATGCAAATCCTTAAGGCCATGGTTGGTATTTATAATGTTGGAAATTGCATACCCTTGCAATTTTACATTATGTTTTGGACTCACATTGGTGCTCATTTACCCTAGTATGTTTTTAGGTTCATTTGGTCCTTGCTTTAGCCTTTTTCGCTTGTGGTGTTAAGGGCTCACTTCCTATGTACTCTTTTGTGAAAATTAATGTTATAGTTGTGTCCTTGTAGCAAATTTCTAGTATTTACAGTGTTTGACCTTTTCTAAGATTGAAGCTATTTGGATGCTAGCATGATGCACGAACATGTGATAGTTTGTCATTCAATTAGCTGTTTGGAGCATTTTAGCTCATGCTATTAATCAAGTTGATAGTAATAGATTTGGAATGAATCTAAATGACCCTCCAACTCCCATATCTCCCTTCTACTTCTCATTTTGAATATCTTTTGTAATCTCTCACATTTTGACATTCAAAATATCAAATTGTACACTATGCAACATTCTAACCAATGATTCCTAGCATAATATGAACTCATGAGCATTTGGAAACTCCATGTGAATGCTTGATCTTTTGCTTGAACAATATTTTTGAAGGTTTGGTAGCATTCTCTAACAATATTGTCTTCATTGGCTTCTCAAGCTTGTGAGGTGATATTATTTGTTTGCTTTTCTCTTGCCTTAGGTTGTTATTCTTTTCCATATTGTAGAATCCATTTGTTGCTTGCATTGGTTCATTGGGATCTCCATCTCCTGCCTTTACTTTCATTATACTCACCTTGTTTTTCATTATTGCTACTTTTATCATTCTTAGACACACTCAAGAATGAAACACATTATTTTATCATTTTCTACATCTTGGCTACTCATGGAGGTTGAAAAATCAACATACAGACATGAACATTTATGAAAAGCTCCTTAATAGCCCCAAAATTCTCTTCCCAATTTGTGGGTCATTATTTGGAGTTTTTTTTATGAAATAGGGGTTTGCACTTCTCCTTTGCTATTTCATTTTCATTTAAATCTTTAAGAGTTAAATTAGTTTCATTAAGTTTTTATGATACTTAGAGTGTTGTTGTGGGCTCTCTTTTGTTTATGTGTAGTTGGGCATGAAATATGAGAATAAAGAGCTTTTAGACTGTGCAGGCCCACAATAGTCATATGGATAACAAGGGGTTGTGTAGATGTTTGTGCAATGCACACGTGTCCTCACTAGAGAGCTCCAATGTTTGGCTCTAGGTTCCATTTTGTTTATTGTTTCTTGTTTTGGCTTTAGTTTTTTATTTATCTTTGTAGTAAACACCAAGTTTTTATTTCAACTCTCTTGCTTTATCTAAGAAAATTTCATTTTTAGTTTAAAGCAAATTTCTAGGAAAATTTGAACATTCACTTGAAAACAATGGCAAAACACTTCAAACTTAAATATTAGATTAATCCCAATGCAATGTTGGAAAACTCATCTAATTTGTAGAGCATATAAATTGTCTAAGTTGGGATGTATTTCCCTATATTACATTTTGGTGAACCTGCTATTCTTAAAATTAAAAAAAATTAAAAGAAAAACACAAAAACAATCTTCACTCTTGATTGCATGTTGTGATGCCTTTGTATTTTTCAAGCTTCATGATCCAATTGCTTTATTATGAAAACGTTGTTCATAGGAGTTTAAGAAAGCTAAATATGTCTCACTCAAGACCTAAAGTAACTTCATCAAAACAATTCTTGACTTTTCAAACTTTTTGTTTGATCCAAATGACACAACTCAGCTATAGTTACATAACCTTTTACCACTTTTCATGATATAGAGGGAGGCTTCAATCATGAATCCACCCTTCATATTGAGGTGTGTAACATGGATAGACATCTCATTGAATTTGAAAGAACATTCAATGCTGATGACGTGCATGACACTTGTGGACCTATTCTAGATTCGACAAAGATATAGTCATGTAGTGATCCATAAGTCCTTGATTTCTTGCATGGTATAGCCCTTATTGTCAACAATGTTGTTTCTACATTAGTAGCTACACACCAACACACCCAAGACTCACATTCACATATAACACATAATCAACTTAACATGCCTATGCTTATTGTGAGTGTACACATGGCTACATCTACCCATGTAGCTACCTCTTTGATGCTAAATTTCAACCCTGTTCATTTGTAAGCACAAACTTCTCGCACAACCATTTCCATTCAATTATATTGGTCACCTCACCACTTCATAGGTTGCTCCATTTCACACATTCTTTTCACCTCTTTCAATTGCTCATTGTTGCTCCTAGTTTTCCTTGCACACTATTGATCCTATAATAAATCAATTAATGTAGAACATTGACAATTTATAACACACTACACTCCCAACTACATTATAGACTCTCACTTCTACACATTATTTCCATAGCCTACTTTCTCTTGATATTCTTGCCACACATTACTTGTGCGTTTTGAGGTGCATCAAATGCAATTGTATAATGTCAAAGGTGAAATGTAGTCTTATGTATTCACTTTCATTATTTTATGTAGTGATTTCCTTTTTCAAAATAAGATGTTAGCAAAACTATTTCCTTGTTCCCTTAAGGATATGACCTTGGATTGGTTTTTCTCTCTTCTAGATCATTCTATTTTATCTTTTGATCAACTAATTAACAAATTTATTCAATACTTTTAGGCTAACATTGGCCCCTATATCACCTTCATTGGTTCACTATAGACAAGGGATCAATAAAAATGTGACCAATTTCCTCTTTTCTTATCAACCACTCTTCTCACAAATACCTTATCCACTCCTTGAATCTCATGTGCAAAGGGTTTTCATAGGAAACCTTTAGCCTCTAATTAGGGATGAAATTTTATTCATGAATTATCCTTTATTTGCACATCCCCTACATAGCTTTGTGTGACCATTAGCAAACTGCCAACCAATTTGTGGCATTTTCTTTTGCATTGCTAGCTCTTGTTGTGTCATTAGGGGCTTTCACATTATATAATAAAAACTTTAAAAAAACACTTTAAATGTAGCTGTGAACAAGAAGCAATAAAGCACATAAAGAAGACTCAAATACAAGAAACTAAGCCTTTACCTTGCATCCAAATGCACCTCCAATTGAGCTTAAAGGGTAGTGCGCCCAAGTTGAGAAACCTTGCAAGAGACCTCTCAACAACTTTTGTTGTACACCAAGGGTGTGGATATGTTAAAGATGTGTGATTGGAGTTAAGTTTGATATGTGGGTTGCTCTTCAAACTAACATCGTGAATTTGCATTCAAGAGACCCTTCTTTTTTTTTGGATTAGGGATGGTTTGATTTATATATTGGGAGGATGATTGATCAAATGTTGAGATTGATCCAATATATCAATGGTTGAGGATGATTGAGAGGATTGGAGAGTAGGAGAAGCCCCCAAGTGGCAACTTGTGATTAATGCACTTAAAGAGGACAATGATTAAAAAATGGATTGATTGAGATTGTGTTAATTTGAATGAAGGGTGGAGATTGAAATTTCTCACACATGTGAGAAAGATCATGAGGATGTGTGATTGTGACATGTGATTGATTTCACATTTGTGAGAATCACATGTGGATATGTGATTGGACATGTAAGAAGTTTCACATGTAAAATTGAGGGTGTATATATTTTTGGGGAAATGAATGGTTGAGATTTGATGAGAGGATTTTTGGAGAAGTGAGATAGATGGAACAAGTGCATGCCAAGTTTGACCATGGCTTAAGCATGCTTTGGAATGTGCACATAGATTAATGAGTTAAGTAATTGGTTTTTAGTCAACTATTACTTGAGGGGAATTTTGGTGCAATTAAATAAATAAGATATATTTATTTAATTTTTGGAAGATAAGGATATAAAAGGTGAATTGAATTAAATCAATGTGAATATATTTAATTAAGGCGGACTATAAAGGAAAAGGGGGATAAATGATATATTAATTAAATAAATGATTTTTATTTATTTAATTAATGTTAGGAAGATGATTGAGAAGGTTAATTAAATAATTGTTCTTATTTAATTAATGTCAGAATGGGATAAACTTGGGCGTGGTTAGGATATCATGAAATCTTCAAAGTCCATAAATTTTGGTGGTTGGTAAATCAGATTTTACAAAGTATAAACATGGTGCCATTGTAGCTCCAATGGTGAAGGATGTTGAGGGAAACAAAATTGATGGAAAAGTGGATGGAGGATGATGGGGATTAGGAGAAAATTGAGATTAAAGGGATGTGATGGTGGATGTAGGTGAGATAGTGGATAGGGTTATGAAAGATGGGTGGATGAAAGGATGGGATGAGTGAGACATGAAAAATTGTCATGGGACCAAGGGGAGCTAAAACCAACCTTTGCACACTCCATGATAGATATTAGAGCTTTGGATTAGGATGGGATTTTGGATGTGGGGATTTAAATGTGGTTTTTAGGATTGCTCATTTTAAGATGTGGGACCCAAAATGGATGTAGGATTGTTAGGTTGGGGATTGTTAGATATATATGGAGGGTTTTGGGATGGGTATGGGGGATGGGGATTTTAGGAAGTAGGGACCTAAAATGGATACATGACTAAGGATATGAGTGCTTGGATTTAGATGGAGGGATTTTGGATCAGGATGAGAAATAGGGATTATCAGATTTAGGGTAGTAGGGACCTGGAATGGATGTAGAATATTTAGGACGAGGGTGCTTGGATTTAGATGGAGGGATTTGGGATTGATATGGGAGATATAGATTCAATATTTAGGGATGGAGGTAGCTTTTGGAGGAGCATATTTGGATGCTCTTTTTGGATACATTACTATTTTCTCTAGGACCCACATTGTTTCTGAGTTTCCTTTGCGATTGGTGGGCCTATGTGGCCTTTTGGATTTATTTGATTTTGGATCAAATTTTTCTTTGCTAGAGCATGCCAATGCATTATGACAAAGTGATCCTTGGATTTTTCGGGATTATTTGCATTATATGTTTTTGCATCCAAATCCATTCCAAAGGTGATGGTATGGTCCCATGTGAGATATTATCTCGACATCCCATGAAGTGGGTGATGGCTTCATAATTTTAGAATAGGTCCAAGAACATGTGTTTTTAGGGATCTTGATTGGGGATTTTAGGGGATGAATGGTTAAGGTCAATAGAAGGGTTAGTGGTGGAGGTGATATGAGTGATAGGATTGATGAAAGGATTGTGGTAGCAAGATTGTGAGAGTAGTGACGAGATGCACTTTTTTTGATGTTGGAATAAGTTTCTTATGATTTGTGAAGGTGTTACTATTGTATTTTTCATGAGATATATAGCCAAGGCCTCAAGATATTATTTTCTTTGGTTCTAAGATGCCTTGCTCATTAAGGCCTAGCCCATTTCCTTGATAATGCGTGTTCTAAGAAATTCAATTGGCAATGGGATACTTGTTACTATAGAAATATGATGCACATCCATTTTTAGATGGGTAAGGAGTGGAGGTGGTTGGATTTTGAGATGGTGGGGGTATTTGAAAGGGATTGGTGGGGATACTTGGATCTTGATTTGGATGAGGACATGTTTGGACATGCTTTTGAACAAGCTCTTTATATATTTGAATTTTCTTGGATGAGATGAGAGAAGAGTGGTGTTCTCTATTGCAATTATATAGTGCATGAAGGGATTTTTGGCTTGTGCACATGGATGGGGGAGACCTCTTTGACATTTATGGATATGGGGTATGAGAGATGCAATTTTTTTTATGGATATCATAGAATGAGTGGTGCTATAAGATTCTATACCTTGGTGTGTGATTAGTGGCTTAGGGACCTTTGTGAATAGCCCTCGGAGAAAATCCATAAAGGTGGCATTGTAGATTGGTATTTGGATTGTGATGAGTTGAATTGTGGAAATTTTGTATAGGATGTGGAGGCTATAAGGCACTCACATGAGAGGGAGATTTGGGATATGGATGGGGAGGTGTTTCCCTTGTCATAGGTTCCATAAGGGTGACCAAAAAATGCATTTAGGAATGGCATAATAGATTGTGCTTGTTGGTTCTTATTCTAAAGTTCTTGTGGGTGGGTGATTGGAGCTTGTGGCAAGATTTCTTAAGGTAATGTCGTCTAAGGGTTTATGAGTAAATTTTCTTGGTCCAAATGTCTCTCATTATTGTCATTATGTTCAAAGGGATCATGTTTTTCTTGATAAAAAAATCTAGCAACATCATCAGCAAAGAAAATATATTTAGAGTTTTGAGTGGACTCATCAAAATAAAATGGAGTCACAATTTTTGGGTTTGGATTGGGATGGACGATGGGATGATTTGGGTTTTGGATTTAAGATTTATTTTGATAAAAAATGAAGTTGAGATTGATTTTCTAAGCTTATATTTTGGATAAATTTAGATTTTGGGATTGGATCGGAGGTAATTGGACCTAGTTTGAGTTAATTTAAGTGGATAATTAAGAAACCAAGACCTCGTGAAGATTTAAGTTGATTGATTTTTTATTCTTAGGATAGGCTATTCTCTTAAGAAAGGGTTGATTTTGATGACTATACTACTTAGGATAGGAAAAGCTCCTAAGAAAGTTTGATTTATATTTTATTGTATTTAAGGTTTTGATCTTGATTATGGGATTTAATTGGGATAGGTAGATGCTGACTAATTTGGTTTGTATTAGGTGGGGATAGATTTGATTAGGATTTGGGGTTTTATATGATGGAAACAATTTGGATTTGGGAATTTGGGGATTTGGATGATAAAATGATTATGATTAGGGGATAATGATTAAGATGATGGATTTTATGGTTTGGTTTCGATGGGTGGATGAGATTTGAATAAGGTTACCTAGGATTTTGGATTTCACTTGATTTGGATTGAATTTCCAAGAGTTTGGGACTAGAACTTGTCATTAGGTTTAGGATTTTTGATTTGGAGGATTGGTTAAAATGGATGTGGGTTAGAATGGTTGAGATGAATGAATTTGGATTATAATTGGATAAAGGGATAAATATGTATCAACCTTTGCTTTGCAATAGGATTTTGAACTTTAATTTTTTCCCTAAAGGTTGGGTTTGGATTTGGATGTAAACTAATTTGAGGATAGAAAAGGTTGGTTGGGGTTGAATTGGATAAAGGATAAAGGATCAAGGATCAAGACCTTAGGATGATTTGATTTGATTGATTTTATAAAATTAGGATATGTAAAGTTCCTAAGAAATAATTGATTTGAGATTTTTGATTAATATACTTAGGATATGAAAGTTTCCTAAGAATGTTTGATAATTATTTAATCTTTGATTGCTAACTCAAGTTGGCTAAGGTATTAAGCAAGATCAATGAAGATTGGATGGTTAATTTTAGGGTATTGATATTTATTTTGGTTTTAATTTGGGTGTATTGGATTAGAGGATGGTTGATCTAAGATTGGTATGAGTGGAGGGGAGCTGAATAATATTACCTAGGATTTTAGATTAGGCTCAATTTGTCTTGGATTAACCAGGGTTTGGATTAGGGAGAGGATTTGGGATTGGATCATGGATTGGGATGATAATATAAGTTTATTATTTGTATGGGGGGCATTTGGATGATTGATTGAGGTGGATGAAGGATGACGATATTTTTAATCAACATGATGAGATTTAATAGTTATTTGGATATCAAAAATTTGGAATTTTACTTACTAAAGCTTAGATCTTGGATAAGTTTGGACTTTGGGATTAGATTGGAGGTGTTTGGAGTCAATTTGGGTTTGATTTAGGTGGATAATAAAGGTATCAAGACCTTATGATGATTTGAATTGATTTTATTTTCTATACTTAGGATAGGTAAGTGATGCAGAGCAAAGAGGAAGAAAACAACTTACTTAATTCCAATTAACAAAACTCAAACATGCTTTGTTTGTTTTCTCATCACAAGATCACATGACTCAAATGTTTACTTTTCCAAAATATATATAGAACCTTCAAAATTATTTTACCATCTTTAATTTGACAAATTCAAGCCAAATATGTTGCCTCACAACTATCTTTTGTCAGATTTATCAATTCTTCATCCAAGATTCAAACCCTAGCACCATGGCTAAATCGGGTGTAACTTTAAAACCAAATTGAATCTCAAAAACCTAAATACATTTTTGAGTACCCATTTTTTCCATTAAAAACATATCTCATTTTTAGGTATACTTGTTTTGGAACACAGACTTACTGTTTGAACTTCTTTGTTATAAATTAGGTCGAAATAACCAGATATGCATGCAAACAGTCACTTATAACTTTCACAAATCAACAAATTAAACCAATCTCTCCAGTGAGTCTTTAGAGGATATCATTACAGAAATTTTTTCCAATTTTTAGCAAAACCAACAGTTAAATTTTGAGAAACACAAATTTTACTGCAAACTGTTACCCTAGATCAGAATTTAGACTGTGTTTACAAAAAATAGCATAACTTCTTTAAAAATGAACCAATCTGCATGAAACGAATTGGAAATGGAAGGAGATTGTTCCCTATAACACTTACAAACATTTATTCCATCATTTGAAGCCATACAAATCCGTACAAAGTCTGGAAATTGTGAATTTTCTGAAGAAAATTATAGAAAACTATGCTTTCCATTATTCCATTTCAAATTTTCAATCAGCCAAGCTTATGAACGTACAAAGAGCCTTTTTAAAGACATTACAACATGAATAATAAGTTTCCAACTGATTTCCAACTTCCCACTAATTTTTAGTCTCCCTAATGACCTTTTTAACTCCCTAATTGTTGCTTTATGCAACTTTTACACTTTGATTGCAATAATTGTTGACATCATTACATTTTTTTTTTTAAAATTACTTTTAAATGACTTCTAAAAATGAAAAAATGAAATAATTTACAAAATAGAATCATGGTGAAGGTGCTCCTGCACCAAAATCCCTACCAAAAAGATTTCAAGTCCACTTGAAAGTGTTGTTGCCAACAAAATTGCCTTCTTGAGATGCCTTGCCACTAATCTACTTCTTATCACCTTCATTTTCACTTTTGGTTTAAATTTGTCCATGCAAATTAATTGTCTTCCATGCTTCCCCTCTGAAATCAAATACCTTACTCCTTGATACATCTCAAAACCATGCTTTTCCCTTTGTCCTTCAACCTGCAAACAATCATTTGTCCAAAGCATTAGTAACATAATGAAATGATATAAGGTGACAATCATGATACCTCCATCATGCTGCAACTCCTTGCAAACCTCTATGAACAATTCATCCATGATCATTCCTTCAATGTCTTTAACTGCAATAATCAAGTCCTCTATCATATCTTCATGCTTGGAAACATCTAGAACAATTTTGTTTTCTTCATCAATGAATTCTTCATGTGCATCTTCATATGCTTCTTCTTCTTCTTCCATTATTTGTTCTAACTTCATCATAGATTCTTGGAAATATTCATCTAATCTCTTTAACTCTTGCTTTAACTCAGCAATTTCTCTATCAAACTTTGCTTGTCTCTTTCTCTTCTTTCTCTCTTCCTCTGCTTGCAAATGCCTTCTCAAGTTCTCCATCCTCTCAAGCAAGATTCCTCCTTGCTTCACAACTCACTTTCCTGCAAACAACCAACAAACCACAACTACAAACCACAACCAACTTATCAGCCCATATCTTTTCCGGCTCTGATACCAATTTGATGCAGAGCAAAGAGGAAGAAAACAACTTACTTAATTCCAATTAACAAAACTCAAACATGCTTTGTTTGTTTTCTCATCACAAGATCACATGACTCAAATGTTTACTTTTCCCAAATATCTATAGAACCTTAAAAATTCTTTTACCATCTTTAATTTGACAAATTCAAGCCAAATATGTTGCCTCACAACTATCTTTTGTCAGATTTATCAATTCTTGCATCCAAGATTCAAACCCTAGCACCATGGCTAAATCGGGTGTAACTTTCAAACCAAATTGAATCTCCAAAACATAAATACATTTTTGAATACCCATTTTTGCCATTAAAAAAATATCTCATTTTTAGGTATACTTGTTTTGGAACACAGGCTTGCTGTCCGGACTTCTTTGTTACAAATTAGGTCGAAATAACCAGATATGCATGCAAACAGTCACTTATAACTTTCACAAATCAACAAATTAATCCAATCTCTCTGGTGAGTCTTTATAGGATATCATTACAGAAATTTTCTCCAATTTTTAGCAAAATCCAACGGTTAAATTTTGAGAAACACGAATTTTACTGCAAACTGTTACCCTAGATCAGAATTTAGACTGTGTTTACAAAAAATAGCATAACTTCTTTAAAAATGAACCAATCTGCATGAAACAAATTGGAAATGGAAGGTGATTGTTCCCTATAACACTTAAAAACATTTATTCCATCATTTGAGGCCATAAAAATCCGTACAAAGTCTGGAAACTGTGAATTTTCTGAAGAAAATTACAGAAAACTGTGCTTTCCATTATTCCATTTCAAATTTTCAATCACCCACAAGCTTATGAACGTACAAAGAGCCTTTTTAAAGACATTACAACATGAATAATCAGTTTCCAACTGATTTCCAACTTCCCACTAATGTTTAGTCTCCCTAATGACCTTTTTAACTCCCTAATTGTTGCTTTATGCAACTTTTACACTTTGATTGCAATAATTGTTGACATCATTACTTTTTTTTTTTGAAAATTACTTTTAAATGACTTCTACAAATAAAAAATGAAATCATTTACAAAATAGAATCATGGTGAAGGTGCTCACCAGTAAGGCTCCTAAGTAAGGATGAGTTTGATGACCATACTTAGGATTACCATGTTCCTAAGGATGTTTATGATAATTGGATTTAAGGCCATGATATTGATTATGGTTTTTATTTGGGTGGATTGGATTAGAGGAAGATTGAATTAGGATTGGGATGCATAGAGAGAATTGATTAAGATTATTAGGATTTTAAAATAGGCTTAAGTTTTCTTGGATTACTTAGGGTTTTGGATGAGGATGAAGGATTTAGGAATGAATTATAAATTATGATAAAAATTTGGATTTCAATAATTGGATGAGGGGTATAGATGGATGATTGAATTGGATGAAAGTTTAAATTTTGACTAGGGTGATGGGATGAATACTTCAAACTTTAATTTTCCTTTATTTTTCAAGAGAACTTTGGACTTTTATTTTGATTTCTCCAAAGATTGGCTTAATTTTCATGGTTGGATGATGTAGAAAATTTGATGGATAATGAGATAGTGGATTATGTTTAAGGATTGGATTTGGGATTAGTGGATTTTGAGCTTGAATTGTGAGGTTTGATTATGAATTGAATTTTGGATTAGTGGTTCCAGATTGATGATTAGGGGATGACAAACTTTGGCTTATTATTTGTATTTAGGATTTTGAATTTGATTCAAATATTGGAGGTTGATAGATAAAAGGATTGATATGTTTGATTTATATGGGGAATTCATAAGTTTCAACAAGAAGACATGTTAGGCACAATAACAACTTGAATTTATTTAAGTACTCATATGGATGATTGTGAGCCCAATAATATGCCTTGTTTAGGTGTGGAGTTGAGGGCCCAAGATGAGACACTGATATTTTTTGAACACCCAATATTTCTTGATGGTGTGAGGGGAGAGCATACATAGCCTACAAATAAACTTTTAGGGGTATGGAGTGAGTAAATTCTTGGCACAATTTATAGATTGATGCATTAAAATCAAACATGACCTAAATATTCTTATCTAGGCTTGTACAAGGTTGCTAAGTGACATCCTTGATAGAAACGAAGGTATATGAAGCTTAATTTTGTGAAATGAGAGGGTATTTCTAATAGCTTTGTGTTAGAGGGCAATCCACTCTCTTCCAATTTGAAAGGTATATAGTTCTTGCAAGATTAGCCATAATAACAAGTGTCTTTCAAATGATAGAGTCTTTCAATACTCTCCCAAATTTATATACCTCATTGGAAAACATGGGCTCAAGTTTTCCCCTTGGTGATGAAATCCAAGGTAGGCCCACTAGGGAAAATAAAGTCCAAATTCTTTGTCTCCGAGATTACCTTGTGGGGTGAGGAGAGAGCATACACACTTGACTCTATTGGGATTAAAAATGATAAAAAAGAATAAAATAGTGGTTTTTATCTTCAAGATCATCTTTTTGTGTGGGTAGAGAGAATTCATACCATGTTATTCTCACAAACACACCACATTGTTAATTCAAGTGTGCAACTAAATTTAGTGAAATTGATGGGTCCTTTAACAAGTGAACCTACAAGAAAAGACATTAGCATTTTCTCGAAGGATTCTTACACAAGTGATTTACCAACAAGAAAGAGGGGTTAAGTTGAGAAAGGTGGTTGGTCAAAAATTTAAACCTAAAGGAAATGATGACATTTATACTTGGAGAAATGCCTCAAAAATATAAAAAACACCCAAAGATGCAACATGGATGCTTGAGGAATGCAAAAATGTCTCAGGATGAATGCCAAAAATTATAATAAAATATATAGAAAACTCAAAAAAATTTCAAAGTCCTAAGTCATTTTTGCAATCAGGATGATTGCATTAAAAATGAATAAACTTATTAGAAAACCAAAAAAAAATTCAAAATCCAAAAAAATGAGGGAAAAATTGTTGAAAACAAGGTGAAGGAAAGTTGCAACATGAACTTATGCAAGTGAATTAATATCTGAAAATTAGATTACCAAATCAGATTTGAACATGTGATTGCAACATACATCACAATACAAAAATCAACAAACAAAATGTGACACCATATTTACGTGGAGAAATCATTTTGGGAAAAAATCCACATGAGAAAAGAGGGAAAGTATATTATTAATCTTCAAATGAGAGTACACAATTATACACTTAACTATTGATCTTTGATCAACTCAACAACACCTAGTTACCTACAAGAACTCAAGATGAAACTACCATCTCATGGCTCCAATTTATAGAAATTGTGGGAGGTAAAACCATGAATGGTAGATGAAAACAAGATTTACAAAACCACCTACAAATACCCAAACCCATCTTCATGGACATACATGAGACATAATAAAATATTAAATGGAATCACAAGACTTGTACATGGGCGCCTAACCCATAGCCTATCCAACTTCTGACTTTCTGGATGCTTCGATGACCTTTCCCTCCTTGCTCGAACACCAACAAACACCTTTTCTTCTCCGATCTTGGGAGTCCCATCCAAGACCTTCCAACTTCCATTATGGACACCTAGGAAATATGGCTTATCCATTTCTGATGTGTAACCTCGACCAAAATTAAATCCTCTCATTAAAATATAATTACAACATGCCAAAATTTAATAGTTTTTTCACATGTCCCCTAGAACACATTCCAAGGAATGTGGAGACATACAAATGATATAGGATTACAAGGTTAATGTGACCTTATCCTAACATTCTCCCACTTGACATTATACATTGTAATTACATCCAAGAGATACAAAACATAAAATCAAGTACAGTGATCAAGGCCTATGGCTTTCCTGCACCAAGAGAACTTATTCATGGTTATAGGCTTTGTAAGAGAATCTGCAACATTATCCAAAGAGTTAACCTTTTCAATCAAGACCTTACCATTCTCAACCATCTCTCACACAAAGTGATACTGAAAATCAACATGATTAGTATGAGCATGATACATAGGATTTTTGATCAGACAAATAGCATTATGACTATCACATCCAATCGTCACTATCTTGTAATCAAAACCAATGCCATTACCAAGCATCTAGAACCATACTGCCTCCTTAGAGACATGTGTAGCAACCATATACTATACTCTAGTGGTGGAAAATGCAACTGTAGGCTGCCTCTTACTCATCCAACTCATTGCACCTCCAAACAAAGTAAATACATAGACACTAGTGGACCTTTAACTATCCAAGTCACTTGCCCAATCTACATAAAAAATCCTTGTATATCCAATGACTTGAACACATCATTGTTGAATGCAAAAAATAATTGAGAGGGGGGGTGAATTATCTGTACTTTAAAACTTCAAAAATCTCAAACACATTTAGATCCACATTCATTCAATTAACCCTTAATCTTTTGTAATGTTTTATCATGAAAGAAAATAACATAAATTGAATCAAATCAACACCATGCATAGAAGAACACCAAATTTATGTGGAAAACCCAAGATGGGAAAAACTAAAGTGAGGATTAACTCACAATATAAACTAATATCAACACCGAATATAATAGGGCTCACTGCTAGAGGGCACATTACCCAGAAGAAAGAAAGGCTCACTGTTAGAATAGAAAAGAAGATAGAGAAGAGTGTTACACAGATAAATCCATCTCAATGCAATAGAGAAATCTACCACAATATCATCAATACCTTTGCAGTCTCTTTGAAGAATTGTAGAGACCTTCTACTCATTGCATCCAACAATCGAACACATGAAAGCTCACACTGCACTTCTCAAATTCACACTCTAACACTCTACAATTCACATCATACTCATATATCTCACCTATCTTATCATCCATCAACAACTCAAATCTTATTTATACCATCTTCAACCTTGAAATATTTCTCCAAGGTCAACTATACACCTCAACCATGTAAATTCAAATTAGGTTGGCACCAAAACATTCCCACGGTGGAAAGGAATGAAGGCAAACCAAAACACACCTTAGCTAGGACCTAAATCCACTCATACACACCACACCAAACTTCCACAAATTTCACAAGCAATGTAAACATCCAAGGTTGGTCGTTACCCATGTAAACACCATTAAACATTTAAATACTCGCTTCCTTTGATCAACAACAACTCATGGACAAAAAATGTCACCTAGAAACAATCTAGAATATTCCACAAATACCTTGAAATCCAAAGAAATCCTTTGCAACAAATTTCACTTGAAGAATGTACACACCCAGTACACTTAGACAACTTTGCCATACACTATAACTTAAGAAATTTACTTCTGAAGCACCAAAGCTCAAAGACTTCTAATGAAGAAAATTACCAACACTATCAACACACCTTCATATCCACAAGACTTGAAACCAAACTGTGGAGAAACTCAGAGCAAAAACATTTCTCCCAAACACTTCTGCAATACATAATTCACACTTTGGTGAACACAACTTCACATCTTCCTCTGCTCAATGATCTAACACACCAAATTCTAGATATAACACCTTTGATCACCTTTGATAAACATATCCAAAACACACAATAAGATCTTCAACCTAGAAGAATTGTAGAGCAAAACCAAAACACTACTCTTCAACCCAAAACACATTGCAGCACACTATTTCCTCTTTTTATCAGTTTTTCTCAAAAGCACTTGAAAACCAAGCACCAAAAACACATCCCCATCATCTTCAATACTTTTAGAACCAACTACAATCTAGCAACTCAACCATGCATCCATAGCCAAGCTTATCAAAACAACATTAGAGGTTGACACCAGTAGCTTACTAATGACAACATAATGCAACTAATCAAAGCACATAGACAACACCAACAACTACACATACTCTTGCAACAATCTTCTTCTCATACAATTGACACTAATGACAACATAGGATTGTTGACATCAATGACAACACCAACTACTCATAATTGCAACAATCTCCCTCTTTGTCATTGATGGAAACACATGATGTGAAAAACCATCAACAACTTTGCTTCATACCTATTTCCTTTTCTATTTTCTCATTACTCAATCTCTCCCTTTCAACTTATCTTTTTCACATGCTTCATTCTCCCCTTTCTTTTTCACATTATTCTCTCCTCCTTTGACATCAATGGAAAAGGAAAAAAGATTTGCATTACTTATGTTTCTCCTTTGACATCAATCAACCTTCTCACAACTGCTCTGCAACTTCTATTCCTTTACTGTCCAATATACTCCCCCTTAGGAGTACACACCATACTACACTAATCAAAAACCACTATATAATGACAACACTCACTCCCCTTGACTGCAATAACCAAAAATACCACTACCTACTCCCCCTGAGAGGCAACCACCAACATTAGTCCAAACTAAAGAATGAATTTTTAAATCCACTAGATTGATGCGTCTCCTTATGCCTCTAGTTCAAAAGAGGGGCAATAACCCCCAACTTCTCTTGGAGATACTCAAATGTATCCTTAGGAGGAGCCTTGGTGAATATATTAGAAACCCGATCCTTTGTAGGAACATACTCAAGCTTTACTTCATTCTCTACAACCTTCTCTCGTAAAATTGATATCGGATTGAGATGTGAAAATAAATATGAATGTTATTGATTTGATAATTTACCATTAAGAAAGGATACAATATAAAGGATGAGAGGTAAAGGAAGGCAAGAGGTTTTATAAGATAGTTTAATTGAAATAGGTAAACTATAATACTCGCTAACAACTAACACTACCTCGTTAACAATCCCAAATTCAATGTAATATAATATTATGCTAACATCCCCCCCCTTATTACATTGTTCTCATAAATTTATCCCCTAAAAGCTCTTATTCAATTTTCCAAGGGACCCCCCTTAAGGATTACATAACAAAACTCACTGATTACAAAATATGTATACATTTATGAGAAGAATTTCCTTTTGAAGAAACAAATCTTGAATCAGGTGGGATATCCAAGTTACCTCGTAACCCTCAGAAAGGTGTAGCCCCTAGCTAAATTATCGAGTTCTTCCTCCCATGAACCTTCTGAATTATAGACTGTAGTTATTGGAAAACCACCCTCCAAGTTGTCTCCTCGACCCTCATAAAGGTATAACCCTTGGTCTAGACCGTAATTACTGGTTAACCATCCTCCAAGTTGTCTCCCCGACCCTCGTAAAGGTGTAATCCTTGGTCATAGCCTTGAGTTGTCTTTGGGAAACTGAGCTCTTCACCAAACCCCTTACCTATCTCCAAAAAGAAAACTTCACAATACGTGTATCTCCAAATCTATCAACAATAACAAAGAAAAGAAAATAAAGCCAAAATGCTTCTCATACAAAGCATCATCTCAAAGCGAGAAGCTAATTTGAGATGATGGAAATTCTTCCATCCTCTAGTGGCACTAGCCTCCAATATGACGGCTCAAAGTACAAACTCGTGAGGCTTCATTCTTGATCCTAAAGAAAATATAGCATTCAAATAATGTATCAAATTAGAAATAATTTCTTTGACCTTGAGTACTTTTTCAACTAGTGCTTTCCTTTCAAAATACTTATCATCATATTTTCTTACATCAAATCCTCTCACAACAATCTTTGTGGAAGTGACAATCACATAAACCTGATTAAATCCTTTATTAGGCACACCATTCATCTTGAAGGAATCAATAACAAAAAGCCTAGATTCAGCAGATAATGCAGCCTAACAAATCATCTACCTAACACCAATTGATTGAGGAGTATAGGGAAATGGGTTGTTGCCTCAAAATAATTAATTTAATCAGTCATTTACTAACTCTACTCAAAGAAACTCTTAATATTTTCCAACTCACGTGATACCCAACCACATAAATACATATATTTAATTGTAATTGTTATCTCCTAGAAATGCACCCTATACAAAGAAAAATTGAGCTTTCTAGAGAAACATGGGATCATTTCAAGGCTGTGGGTCACCTAAAGTTGAAATGAACCTCCGGATAAGGCCGGCTCCTAACTGGTAATATCACTTAACTACTAATCTTCATAAGGAAAAGGGAGAAGGAGTGCATGAAAATGAAAATTAAATCCTATGGTGATACACCAAATTTGTTCAAACATGTACAGCTGCTTAACACACAGTTTTCAATCAACTAATAAAAGTTGATATGCACAACTCAATACTCATATGATACTGCATAAACATTTCATAAGAAAGCTATGATACATACAGTCCTAGAAGGATGATAAATTCTCCTCACAACTAAAAACTATTTGCATCACCAGCATAACCTATAACCTGCAATATACATATCTCCTCTGCTTAAAAGTGCTATTAATGAGACATATTAACAAGGAATAAGAAAACTCACATGTAAATTTATCAATCATCCAACACACTCAATGAAACAGATAACTGAGAAGGCAAAAATTGCTTTCTTTATTGATCTCCAAAGGTGAAACTCTACCATACAATGCTGTAAATGAGTTACAAAACTCAGTATTCTCCTCTAAGGACTCATAGAAGTCACAAAGCAGAAAATATGCAAGTAAGAACTCTCCTACAAAATGAGGCAAAAATGCCATTTATACGAAAACTAAAAAAGTGTCGCCCCTTTGTTTTAGGGTTTACAAAATATCAGTTTTTAGAAGGGTCGACCTTCAAATCTTTTGAAAATAAAGTTAATGCATTCAATGTGCATCCCCGTGTCCATGTCGGTGAAAGATCACCCTCAGAGTAGCCCTTAGATCTTTTGGAATACAGTTAATGTACTAACCTCTGGCCTCCGTGTCCACTCTCAAACTTCCTTGAAGAGCTTGCCTTGAATGTTCTGCAAGCATTATCATTAATGTCGATCCACCTTTGCTAGTAGACATCACAATTGTCACTGAGACACGCAACTCCTTCCTTTCTACCTACTTCTCGCTCTAGATCTTTCTGCATGTTGACCCCCCTTTCGGGAAGCAGCATCAGATTTCCTCCTAGATCCCCACAGACAACACCCTTGTATGCCGAATCGATCCATCATTTTTTATCATAGAGTAGATCCATGTCGCTTACATTCTGCTGATCTTCTTCATAAGGGTAGTCAATTAGTCAAATGGCCAATGGTTCACCTTTATTTCTCTCTGATTGGTTGAACACATGCTACGTAAGATTCCTAGGCGGTCAAAAGCTATTCAGACTGAATCGCATGTCGGTGAGACACTAGCCATGTCTCCCCGATGTGATTAAACTCCACAGGACGGTCGGCATAGCCTAGGACTATCGGCAAGACTTCATATCGAGCTGCAGGAGTTATATCGATATCCCAAAATTGTCGCCGAGACAATCGCATTCGGCAAGAGGTCATAGTAGGCGCTAAGAGTCATACCGATATCCTTTTCCATTGGCAAGCTCATCGCTATTGGCAAGACTCCCCTTAGTCGGTGAGACGTTATACCGAAGCCCCCACCTTTCGGCGAGACTTCCATTGGTTGTGAGACATCTCCCCGAGCTCAACCTCTTTCAGCAAGAGTCCACCCTATCGGCCAGACATCATATCGATATCAATCCCTCTCGACGAGACCTTACCCCGTCGGTGAGACCTCATGCCGAAGGCATAACCTTTCGTCGAGACCTCCATCTATCTGGCATGACCTTATGCCAAAGGAAAAAATCTTTCGATTAGCTGAGACCACTTTGGCAGGACCCTAGTGGGTTGGGAAGACTTCCCCCCGAAGCAAACCCCCCTTCGCCGAGACTTCTTCGGGTCGGCGAGACCTTTCACCGAGTGCATTCTGCTCTCCCTGAGCTCGAACCCTTGCATTTCAGTGAGACTCCCACTAGTCGGGAAGACATCACACCGAGCCCCCTTTATGTCGACGATGCTAGTCTTGTGTACAACGGTCAGTGAGACTTCTTCCCAAGCAGAGAGATATATAAAACTCATGGCGATTAAAATGTCTAGCCGACCGGTATATTTCAAATGAATAGAACCAGTGCTAGTTGGCAATACAATAGGAGGGTCTCAACGACTTTCTTCCTCAGGAGTTTTATGCCAAATCTGATTAGATGTATGATTTAACCCTTAATGCAAATTCTCCTCCATTTGGCCTTCATAAACACCTGAAACATAGGTTTCCTTGCCTGATTGAGCCCGTGAGTGAAAATTGGGTAACAATAATATTTCAAGGAGTGCTATGAAAATGTGCTATCTTTCTAGCACAATATTTGGAAACTCCTATCTAGCATATCACTATTTAAGTGTCTATTTGTGCAGAATGTACCTGATGGATTTGTTTGATAAGAAGGTATAAATATCAGAGCTGAGTCTATCTGTGCACTTGCAGATAAAACGGTTTGTTAATTTCCTCAAACCAACAAATCAAGGCTGCCACAACTTACCAAATATTTAACCCAACATATTATAGTTTCAAATTATCACATCATTATATTTGCATTCCATCACCCTTGATAAAGAGTAAATATTTCAATAGAAAAAACATCTTTTACTAGTATACCTTTATTGTACTTCGAGGAGTAGCCTTCAAATGGCCTGAAATCGCCCAAGCCATTCACAATAGTCTATCTTGCACCAAACTTTTGCATTTTTCAATGCAAATGAAATTAAGTTGACATAGAAGCACCAGAATCCTCTAAGCCCGTCATAGCCACATAAGTACTAGTAATCCACGATGAGGAGGTCAATAATGCTTTTGTTTGGGAGCACAACCTCTATCCATCTCCTATGCTATGTTATGTCAATCCATTATCAAAGCATCCGCATGCCCAATAAAGAACAATGATTTTTAACTGCTTTGATACCAAATGTGAAAATAAATCTGAATGTTATTTATTTGATAATTTACCATTAAGCAAGGATACAATATAAAGGATGGGTGGTAAAGGAAGGCGAGCTGTTGTATAAGATAGATTAATTGAAATAGGTAAACTGTAATACCCACTAACAACTAACACTGCCTCATTGACAATCCCGTATTCAATGTAATAAAATATTATGCTAACATGAGATATGTTTTGTCCTTGAATGCATTACCAAATTCTTTGAAATATTGATAGTACTTGTATTGTCACATAAGATAGAAATTGGATCATATACCAACCTAATATCCTTCAATGTTTATCTCATCCACAACACTTGTGTGTAGCAAGATGTTGTCGCAATCTACTTTGCCTTTGCAGTAGATAAAGATGTTGAATCTTGTTTCTTACTTATCCATGCCACCAATTTGCATCCAAGAAAGAATGCATCACCACTTGTACTTTTCTATCATCCACACAACCACCCAATCTACGTCTGTGTAGGAACTTAGAGTGAAATCAATATCCTTTGGATACCACATACCATAATCTAGAGTTTCCTTCAAGTATTTGAATATCATCCTCATTTCTACAACATGCGACTCTCTAAGATCTTGAAATCTAGCCACAAGACAAATTACATGCATGATATCTGGTCTTGTAGTAGTTAGATATAGTAGTCCTCAAATAATTGATCTATACTTGCTCTCATTAACCTTAGGAGATTCATCATTCTTACTTAGCTTGCAACCAGTAACCATAGGGGTACACACTAGTTTAGAATCTTCCATTCCAAACTTCTTCAACATTTCCTTGAAATACTTTGATTATGAAATAAAAATACCCTTATATGTCTGATTTATTTGTAGTTCAAGGAAGAAATTCATCTCCCTAAACATAGACATTTTAAATTCTTTCCGTATTTCTTCTGCAAACTTCTTACACATAGCTTCATTGCTTCCACAGATTATATCATCAACATATACAACCACAATCAACATTTTATCTTTTTCAACTTTAAAGTAAATATTTCTATTTGTGGTACCTTTATTGAATCCTTGTTGTATCAAATACGTATCCAACCTTGCATACCAAGATCTAGGAGCTTGCTTCAATCCATACAATGCCTTATTCAATCTGCAGACCATATCTGGTTTATCTAATAACTAAAATCCTTTCGGTTGTTCTATATATACCTCTTCTTCCAATTCTCCATTCAAGAAAGAAAAATTCACATTCATTTGATAAACTTTGAAATCCTTGTGTGTTGTAAAATCCAAAATCATCCTAATAGCTTCCATTCTTTCCATCGGAGCAAATGTCTCCTTAAAATTTATTCCTTCAACTTGTGAGTAGCGTTTACACACAAGCCTTGCCTTGTTCCTTACCACTTCTCCATTCTCATTTAGTTTTTTTCTAAATACCCACTTAGTTCCAATCACATTTTTGTTTGTTGGTCTTGGGATAAGTTCCCAAGTCTGATCTTCTCAATCTGCAACAATTCTTCTTCCATAGCCTTGACCCAATATTCATCTTTGCATGCCTCAATCAATGTTTTAGGTTTAACTTCAGAAAGTAAACATAGATTTACTTATTCTTCATTAGCTTTCCTTCTTATCAATATACATTTTCTCTTATCTCCAATGATCTGTTCTTTAGAATGGTTCTTCTACACATACTTAAGAGTTTTAGGAGTCTTTTCTAGAGCTTCTTCCTCTTCAAGATGCACTTCCTTTTCTTTAGCTTTTTCTTCTTCTCTGTAAGAAAACTCATTTGATTCATATCCATCTATCACCACTAAATTCTTCTTTAAATCTTCATCAACCTTGAAACTTGCACAAATCTTCATCAACCTTGAAACTTGCACTCTCAATAATCTTTCTTAATCTCTTGTTGTAGCATCAATAAGCTTTTATTCTAGTAGAGTATCCAAGGAAGATACCTTCATCAAACCTTGCATCAAACTTTCCTAAGTTTTCTTCATCTCTTTTGATATAACATTTTCTTCCAAACACTCTGAAATACTTGAGAGTAGGGATCCTTCCATACCATAACTCATAGGGAGTCTTTGTGTTGTTTTCTCTTGCTTGAACTCTATTAAGTATATAAACAGTAGTATGAATTACTTATGATAGATTTGCCTCTTTCATCATTGTTCTTGCAGCTTCTTGAACAATTATTCTTTCTTTCAACCACTCCATTCTGCTAAGGAGTCCTAGGGGTAGACAAGTGCCTCTTTATGCCATGATTCTCATAAAAGATGTTAAAATCATTGAAGGTGAACTCTCCACCTCTGTCAGATCTCAAAAATTTTATTTTTCATATCCATTCTATTCTCAACCATAGATTTAAATGCTTTAAACTTATCTAGAGCTTCTGATTTTTCTTTGAGAAAAGTAACCCATTTCATTCTAGAATAATTATCAATCAATAGCTTGAAATACCTGTCACCTTGAATACTATTAAAAGGTCCAGGAAAACTGAGGGGGGGGGGTGAATCAGTTGTCACACAAATTCAAATTCAAATTCAAAACTTCAACACTTATCAATTCCACAACCACACTATTTTGTTATTAAGTATGAACATGAAATGCAGATAACAAAAAGTAAATCAACAAAATAAACACCAAATTTTTTACGTGGAAAACCCAGTGAGGGAAAATCCACGGTGAGGATTAACTCACAATATAAAGTAGTTTAAAAAATTGAATATATATAGGCTCACTTCCCTGAATAAGACTCACTGTCTAGATACAAAAGCTCATTGCTTACAAGGGAGGCTCACTGCCTACAAAAGATTCACAAACAAAATTTGGCTTCACAACCAAAATGAACTAAGAATGATGCACCTAACAAGTGTTGATGCAATTCTGGTGATGCTCAATAGACTGACTTGACACACTTCATCATTTTCACTCTTCTTCACTTTCACATTTTCTCAAACACACCACATATACCTCATACTTCATCTTCAAAACTATTCAATACACACACACACATATATACTCAATCTATTTGTAATCATTAATTAGGTCAGCCTAATTAGATGCAACTCCTTGCTTACCAAAAATACCAACCCGTCAGCTTCAAGTATTCACTAAAATCTTCCGAAAAAGAAATTCAAATGCTTAATATGCTACATCATGTCGACATAGACCTAAGATAGGTCACACATATATCCGCATAACAAATATAATTCACCATATCATGACTAATCCAAGAAGTCAGCCAAAAATAGACTTCAATGCAAAAAGTAATCAACATAATAATGCCAATACACCATACGATCATTGGAGAACACAAAATTTTGAACCATGCCTTAAAAAAACCATAAACCATTTCCTAAAATTGCAAGTAGTAACTGTCAACTACGGAGGATTGTAGACTGGAATACTAGAGAGTGCAACTTGAATATCGGTTCAAATACCAGACCAAAATACTAGATCAAGCATTGAATTAGACTTGCGACCACAACATGGTGACATCAATGGCAACACAAAACTGTAGAGATAATCCTTTTTCTTCATTCTTCCAACAATCTTCCCCTTTTTCATTGATGGAAACATGTGCCAAATTTTTCAAAAACTTTCCTCCAATCTCTCCCAACTTTCCAAATCTCTCCCCCTTTGACATCAATTGCAAAGGGCGAACAAAAAGATGTAAACATGGTGACATCAAAATAAAAAAAAAGATTCCAATTCTTCCAAAAAAATTTGGCCATCCAAAATTCTCAAACATTCAACAGTTCAACAATAATTCAATTTTTCTTTATCTTGTTTAGATCCCTTTTTCTCTTTCTTTTCTTCTTTCCAAAACAAACAAAACAATAGAAATTGAACATTCAAAATTAAGTAAAAATTACATTCTTCACCTCAAACACCTTCTTGTATCTTTCTTTGATAACTAGATATAACTTCTTCCAGTTGAATGTAGTTGAATCCATTCTCGTGCAAATGCTTTCCAACAGGGCCAACATAGTAAAGGAAGATGACCAATATGAGTACTATCTTTCACAATCTTCCTCATCAATAAGTATTCCAAAAAGATGGTCTAACCGGACCTCAATAGTCTCCTTAAGGAGCCAGAAAGTCTTTACCACATCATCTCTTTGTCTTTGCACAACAATTAGCTCAACTTGTAATTCACCAACTCTCAACCTTTTTTTCCTGTCTTTTTCTTCAAAGATATCAAAGTTCTTTTTGGTTCTGTTTACCTCAGATTAAATTTCTTCAATCCTACTTCTGAAATTATTTACTGCAACAGGCTACCAAAGACAATATTTGTAGATATCTGATATTTCTTTGATGCGTTTCTTCATTTCCAAGATAAGTTTAGATAATCTCTGCTTAGCTTTAGTACATCTCTTTTCAACCAAGGATTCAAACTTGCGCCCTTCCAGACCTTTAAGCAACATTCTTTCTTCAACAATCTCAACTAGATTCTTTGGTAAGGAGTTAGAAACAATTGATAAATCAATACCTTTTTGAATTAGATACTCTACCGGAGCGTCATTAATTTTGAGTTTGTCAACATGAGAGGATACATTCCATATCTCACCAATCTTCTTCATCTTTCCCTTAACCAACATAAACTGAATTTCATCTAGATCAGAAGATTCAGATCTAGGCAAAGATTCTTTTTCCTTCTCTTTTGAAAAGACAATGATATCTTTAGTTATAGATTTTCTTTTCTTCAATTCTGGAGGGGAATCACTAATGAAAACTTCCAATTTTCTTTTATCAGAGGATGAAACCGCTTCAAACTGACTTAGTGTTGGCATACCAAAGCATAGATTTTTTCTTAAGGATATGAAATATGATTTGCACACACTTACATTATTTGTCAACACTTCTAGGTATCTGTAGACTTGTTTCCCAATAGGAATACTAGATTCCCACACAACATTTTTTTTTCCCAGTAGGGAGCTCAAAAAGTAAAAGACCAAGCACACAAGCAAAATCCAAACTGAAAGGGATAACCCTCAATCACTGACATTTGAGCATTTTTAGATAGATTTTCAAATAATAGGCTACACAAATCAAATTGTCTGTTTTCCTTAACCATCATATGTGCAATGTAAACAACAATAGCTGAAGTTGAGCCTTCACGATTTCTAAAATATATTTTGTAAAAAACACTGTATGCAACATACCTTACAATCGAATCCACAAGAGTGTTTATCAATAGAGCTCGAGGGTCTTTATTAATGCCAATAAGTTCCTCTACATCTTTGTATTTCACGGTTTTCTTTCTAGGAAGATCCTCAATACTGCATAAGCCAGTAATCGCTTTGATTGCTTCCTTTATAATTAGGTAGGGTTTGTCCAACACAATTCTACCATTCTTGTAATGACTCAACAAGGACAAAATAAACTTTTTATCAACAAACCACGAAAATTCTCCCCATAAGTCCATACCTATAGTTTTTATGCTTTGTAATTCATTTTTGTTTATCCCTAGTTCCATTTCTTTCATCTTTCTATGATCAAATTCTTCCAATTCAACTCCTTTCAGTTTTAGTGGAATGTTTCCACTCAATTCTTTGTCCATTGCTATGCTTAACTTTCTTAATTTTTTTAATGATTAATCAAAACTTCTTTGTTTTCCTTCTTCCCTTTTGCAAACTAAGAAATGATTTTTTATTACCTATGACAATTTCTTTGAATTTCCTTCAGAGTTGCTTCAACCTGCTTCAAGATCACTTTGAGATCGCTCCAAGGCACCTTTTAAGTTCTTCAAATGCTCAACTAATTGAAAAATACTTACACATTTCACCTTATACATCATCGATTTTACCTAGAATGCATTAGATGTGGCAAATATCAAAATTTTTCTAAAAACATTCTTCCCAACACAGAAACCCTAATTTGGTCCACAAATCATTATGCCAACATTCTTTCTTCCAGTTCCTTTTCCAAAACCTTTGATTATTCATTCTTCACATTCCATCCTCGTGCCGGTCTCTGACACACCATTCATCTAGGGGGATTTTATAATTTTTTGATAATGCTCCCCCTAAGACCATGCTAGGTCTAATTTCTGAATAAATCATTTATACCGGATGAGGGAATAGACACATCAATAGTTTTAGGTTCTTCTTCTTCTTTATTTTTCCATATCTTATTCATTTCTTGCTTCATCTCTTCTTTGTTGATCTTCTTTACCAAATCATTCTTCTCTACCAGAGCAAACTGTTTTCCTTTCTTACTTTTGCAAACCTTTGAGATATGCCTTGGTTTATTGCAATTATAGCAGACAACACTTTTTGATTAGTCTAACCTCCATTACTTCTCGATCCACATTGATTTGCTCTGTGTCCAAATTTGTTATAGGTATAGCAGTAGCCATTAAAGGATTGATTCATTTTGCCTCCATTAAATTTTTTCATCATTACCTGACTGATCATTCTCACTTGAGATCTACATTTAGTAGCTTTATGTCCAAACTTCTTACATCCAAAGCATTTTCTAGTGAAGGGACCATAAAAATGGTTCTTCCTGCTTCTGCATTATGTTTCCTTATGACCATATTTATTACAAGAAAAGAAAATATCATTGAAAGAGGGATACCTTTGTGCATTAGGCTGTCTCCTTGCAAACTTCCTTTTCTACTTCCCTTTTTCTTGAGTCATTTAATTGTCCTTAGAACCTTCACCTGCATCATTTCCCAAGCTAGCTTTGTCTTTACCTAGTTTATGTTCAGCAAGTAGTTCTCACAGAGTTTTTCCTTTTCTAGTTCTACCCTCAAGTTTACTACCTCCTGTTCTAGTTTAGAGCATTCATCAAACTTATTTTGTATCATTGTATTTAGACATTCTTCAATTCTCTTGTTTTCTTCTACAGTCACTTTCAATCCAATTATCTCTTGTTTTGACCACTCACTTACTTCTTTATGTCTTTCCTTGAATTTCTTCAATTGTTCTTTCAGCTTCCAGACACATTCATTTGCTTCATCAAGATTCTCTTTCATATCTCTATTTTCTCTTTCCACTTTATCAAGATCTTCAAGAGTAGTTCGAAGCTCTCCTTTATCATCCATTTGATCAACTTTTAGGATCCTCCTCAAGCAATTAAGCTCTTCACCAAGGAACCAAAGCTTTGATACCAATTGTTAAAAGGTTGAAGACAACTGAGAGGGGGGGTGAATCAGTTGTCACACCAATTCAAATTCAAAACTTCAACACTTATCAATTCCACAACCACACTATTTTGTTATTAAGTATGAACATGAAATAAAAATAACAAAAATTAAATAAACACAATAAACACCATATTTTTTACGTGGAAAATCCAGTGAGGGAAAAACCACGGTGAAGATTAACTCACAATATAAAGTAGTTTCAAAAACTGAATATATAAGGCTCACTACCAAGGGCTCACTGCCTTGAATAGGACTCACTGTCTGGATACAAAAGATCACTACTTATAAGGGAGGCTCACTACCTACAAAATATTCACAAAACAAAATTGGGCTTCATAGCCAAAATGAACAAAGAATGATGCACCTAACAAGTGTTGATGCAGTTCCAGTGATGCTCAATAGATTGACTTGACACACTTCATCATTTTCACTCTTCTTCACTTTCACATTTTCTTAGACACACCACACATACCTCATACTTCATCTTCAAAGCTGTTCAATACACACACACACATATACTCGATCTATCTACAAGCATTAATTAAGCCGACCTAATTAGATGCAACTCCTTGCTTACCAAAAATGCCAACCTATTGGCTTCAATTATTCACCAAAATCTTCCCAAAAAGCAATTCAAATGCTTAATACACTACATCATGTCAGCATAGACCTAAGATAGGTCACACATATATCTACATAACAAAATTAATTCACCATATCATGACTAATCCAAGAAGTCGGCCAAAAATAGACTTCAATGCAAAAAGTAATCAAAAGAATAATGCCAATACATCGTATGAGCATTGGAGCAAACAAAATTCTGAACAACCATGCCTTCAATAACCATAAACCATTTCCCAAAACCACAAGCAATAACTATCAACTACGAAGGATTGGGGACTGGAATACTAGAGAGTACAACTTGAATATCGGTTTAGATACAAGACCAAAATATTGGATCAGGCACTGACTTATACTTGCAACCACAACATGGTGACATCAATGACAACACAAAACTGTAGAGATAACTTCATTCTTCCAAAAAATACTTCTTACTCTTGTAGGACCACAAAGATCTATATGTACCAATTCCAATAGTTCGATAAAATATTGTTCTTTGAATTTGAAGCTTCTTACTTTCTTTCCAATTTGACACTCCTTACAGATAACATTGATAGGCTTTGTAATATTTTCCAAATATCTCACATCTTGAACTAAACCAATTCTTACTAGGTTATCAAAATTAATGTGACAAATCCTCCTATGTCATATCCAACTTTCATTAATTTGAGTCATAAAGCAATGACCATCAACACCCTTAAGTTGATACAAATTTATGTTTGTCCTTCTTCCAATGACAACCACAGTTCTAGATCCTTTTCTAATCTCACATTCATCATCCTGAAATATAAGATTGTATCCTTTGTTACACATTTTTTGAACACTCAAGAGGTTATGCCTTAAACCCTTAACATAGTAGACATCATATGTGTTATGCTTGCCATCAAAATTGATAAAACCTTTTCCACATATCTTAGCAGATGTATCATCACCAAATCTAACACATCCTCCTTCATATTTTTCAAGTTTAACAAACTTACTCTTGTCACCAGTAATATGATTAGAGCATCCACTGTCAATGATCCAATAGTTCTTCTCCTATCTAACATGAACAGAAAGTACTGAAGTACCTTGAGTCTTATCCTTTGTCTCCGGAGGTCTTTCCTTCACACATATCTTAGAGTTAGCAAAAATAGATTCATCTTTTAAAGTGATGAACAAGCATTCACCATCACCATCATCATCTCCATAATCAGATTCATCATAAAAAATCCTTGCATCTTCTCTAACATAGTAACTTTTCTTAATTATGTTACCTTTCTTCTCCTTATTTTTGTTATTCAAAGCTCTATTTGGACATCTTGAAGCATAATGACCCATCTTTCCATAATCGAAACATTTGAAAGGAAACTTACCATTGTACTTACTAGTACCCTTCTTCATTATCCTTAGAAAGTTGGCTTCCACATCATCAAGATCCTCTTGATCTGATTCCTTGATCTCCTCTGATTTGCTAGCCTTAAAAGTAGTCTCAATTTTTGCTCCATTATTTGTACCAAATTCTCTCATCTCTAAAAAAGTTAAAGAACCATACAACTTATCTTTGGTATATTGATTTAAATTTGTAAATTCCTCAATAGCAGGAACTTTATGACTATAAGATTTAGGAAGATTTTTGAGAAATTTCTTTACCACTTCTGGTTCTTTGAGTTCTCCACCAAGACCTCTAATGGAGCTGACAACTTCATCTACCATTTACATATAGATTGTAACATTTTCATCTTTAGACATCCATAGGTTCTCAAACATGATCTTTAGATTCTGCATCTTAGCTTCTTTGACCTTATCAGCTCCTTCATAAATGCTTTCTAACTTTACCCAAATATCTCTAGAAGTTTTTAGACTCATCACTTTCACTAATTCAAAATTAGTAAGACCACTTAAGAGAGCATACCTTGCTTTATCATTGCTTTCATAGGCCTTGATCCCATCATTAGTGCTTGAACCATTTGCAAGCATAGTATATCCATATTTAACTGACTTCCAAACATCAAATCGTAGATAAACCAGAAAGCCTTCCATCCTTGTCTTCCAAAATGCATAGTCTGTTCCATCAAACATAGGAATCTATTTCTTTTGCACCATCCTAGGTCTACCTCAAATGGTTAAGATTTATTCCAAGGAATCTTTCTCTATTAACAATTGTTGAATGCATAGGGGGGTGAATAAGTTGTACCTTAAAACTTCAAAACCCTCAAACACATTTAGATCCACATTCATTCAATTAACCCTTAATCTATTATAATTTTTTATAATGAAAGAAAATAACAAAAATTGAATCAAATCAACACCATGCAAAGAAGAACAAAAATATATGTGGAAAACCAAAGATGGGAAAAACCACGGTGAGGATTAACTCAAAATATAAAGTAATATCAACACCGAAAACAATAGGGCTCATTGCTGGAGGGCACACTCCCAGAAGAAAGAAAGGCTCATTGCTAGAATAGAAAAGAAGATAGAAAAGAGTGTTACACAAAGAAATCCATCTCAATGCAACAGAGAAATCCACCACAATATCATCAACACCTTCACAGTCTCTCTGAAGAATTGTAGACACCTTCTGCTCAATGCATCCAATAATCTAACACATGAAAGCTCACACTGCACTTCTCAAATTCACACTCTAACACTCTAAAATTCTCATCATTCACATCATACTCATATATCTTGTTTATCTTATCATCCCTCAAAAAATCAACTCTTATTTATACCATCTTCAACCTTGAAAGAATTTTGTAAGGTCGGCTATGCACCTCAACCATGTAAATTTAAATTAGGCTGACACCAAAAAATTCCTACGATGGAAATGAATAAAGGAGAACCACAACTCACCTTAGCTAGGACCTAAATCCACTCATACACACCACACCATGCTTCCAAAAAAATTGTAAGTAGTGTAAACACCCAAGGTTGGTTGTTGCCCATGTAAACACCATTAAAATTTTAAGTACATGCTTTCTTTGATCAACAACAACTAACAAATGACAAATGTGACCTGAAAAAAATCTTGAGTATTCCACAAATACCTTGAAATCCAACAAAATCCTTTGCAACAACTTTCACTTAAAGAATGTACACACCTAGCACACTTAGACAACTTTGCGATACACAGTAAGTTAAGAAACTAACTTCCAAATCACCAAACCTCAAAAAAATTCAACTGAAGAAAAATACCAACACTATCAACATGCTTTCAAATCTGCAAGACCTAAAACCAAACTATGGAGAACTGTGGATCAAAAAAATTCTCCCAGACACCTTTGCAATACATAGTTCACACACTGGTGAACACAACTTCCTCTGCTCAACGATCCAACACACCAAATTTTGCATATAACACATCTGAACACCTTTGATAAATATATTTTAAATACACAAGAAAATATTCAACCTAGAAGAACTATGGTTCAAAATGAGAACACTTCTCTTCAACCTAGAACACACTGCAACAACTATTTCCTTTTTTTATTATCAAATTTTCTCAAAAGCACTTGGAAATGAAGCACCAAAAACACATCCACATCATCTTCATTACTTCTATAACCAACTATAATCTAGCAACTCAACCATACATCCATAGAAAACATCTTATCAAAGAAACACTAGAGGTTGACACCAATAGCTTACTAATGACAACATAATGCAACTAATCAAAGCACATAGACAACACCAACAACTACACATACTCTTGCAACAATATTCTTCTCATATAGTTGACACTAATGACAACACCAACTGCTCATACATGCAACAATCAACAATACGATGATAAACCAAATAGTAGTCACAATTACCTCACAAATATCTAAACACCATCTTAGCAAAGTCCAATGCTCTCTTCAGGGTTAGACATAAACTTGCTTAGAATTCCCACTTCTGAGGCTATATCTAGTATACTGTAAACTATTGTATATGTCAAAATACCAATGAAACTCACATTAGGAACTATAAACATATCCTCAACATCATCATCAAAATTGGGACACATATCTAAGCTCAACTTAGTACCACTCGAAAATGGAATACTAACTGGCTTATAATAATGCATATTAAATCTCTAAAAACTAATATCAACATACTTACTCTAACTTAACCGAAGATTTTTATGAACCCAATCTCTGTTGATCTCCATCCCAAGAATATATTTTGTAGCCTCCAATTCCTTCATATCAAATGCTCCAAAAAGTTGTGTCAAGCTCACTAATAATCACCTTACTGTTACCAATAGACAACATATCATCAACATACAAGATAATAATTAAAATATAATCATCAATAACCTTAATGTACACAAAAAAATCCTCCTTTCTCCTAAGAAAACCCAAATTCAATGCAAAATCATCAAAATCCTAGTACCACATCCTAGGTGATTGTTTCAAACCATACAAAGATCTCTTCAACCTGCAAACCAATTATTCTTTTCCTTTCACAACAAAACTATCAAGTTTTCACATATAAATTTCCTCCTCAATCCCCATACAAGAAAGCAGTCTTAACATCCATTTGCTCTATCTCAAAATCAAAAGAAACAACAATAGATAATATGAATCTAATAGAAGTCAATTTATCAACAAGACAGAAAATTTCACCAAAATCAACTACCTCTCTCTGGGAGTATCCCTAGCCACTAATCTAGCCTTGTACTGCTCTAACCAACCATCTACTCCAAATTTATTTTTAAATACCCAGTTGCATCCAATGGGGTTCCTTCCTTTCGGAAAACTAACAAGATCCCAATGTTATAACTATCCAAAGCCATCATCTCTTCCTGCATGGCCTGAAACCAAGAGTCACTTTCCTCCAAAGAGAGAGCCTCCCTATAAGATTTAGGTTCATTGTTAGTAATCAACACACAAAATACACAATGATAACCTGAGGGATTATACTTGCCAACTAGATTTTGTTGTCTTCTAGACATCCTTAAGGTAGGATTAATTTGATTTACTTGTTCTTTTTATTTTGCATGCTCATCCTCCACATCCTCTAAACTATATGAACCCTCTTCTTCTTCTCCATCCTTAGATCCATTTGATTATTCTTTCACAAGTGCATCTTCCAGATTCTTAATGTTTGTCTCAAAGTGCACTATCTTTGTCTTATATTTCTCCTTTGGTTGTTCTTCTCCTGAGTAAGCTCTACACACCCTAAAAAATACATCTCTTAAAAATATTATTTATGGGTTAGAGGATTCCAAAGTTTATAACCTTTTACATTATCACCATAACCAACGAAGATGTATTTTTGATTTATTGGATCTAGTTTAGATCACTTCTCTTGAGGAACATGAACAAAAGCCTCACAACCAAAGACCCTTAAGTGTGAAATAGAATGCTTTCTACCTATCCACACTTCATAAAGAGTTTTATCAACAAGAGATAAACAAGGATATCTATTAATCAAATAACAAGCAATACCAACTACTTTTTCCCAAATAAATCTATCAAGATTAACACCACTCAACATGCTTCTAGCTCTTTCCATCAAGGTTCATTTCATTCTTTCTTCTACCCTATTTTTCTGAGGATTATAAGGAGTAGTCTTCTATCGAACAATCGTTGCATGCTTACATAACTCATCAAATTCCCTGGAACAATATTCACCCCATTGTCAGATCTCAACACTTTGATCTTATAATCTAATTGCTTCAACCTTAAATTCCTTAAACTTAGTGAAAAATTTAGATTTAGAACACATAAAATAAATCCATGTGTATCTTTAGACACCATCAATGAAAGAGATAATATCGAGATTCCCAAAGAGTCAACATCCATTGGTCCACATACATTTGAATGAATGATATATAATTATATCTTTTCCTTATTAGTTCCATTAGGAAATGAAGATCTATTTTGTTTACCAAACACACAGTGCTCACACAAATCATTTTTTCCAAAAAATAATTAGAAATACCATGAACCAACTTTTTGTTAAGAATGGTCTTAAGACCTTTTTCACTGATGTGACCCAACCTATGGTGCCACAACATAAATGCATTTTTAGTGCTAGTTACATTGGAAGAGTTAAATAAAGTAGATGAATTCAGCATAAACACAATCCCTATTTGAGATCCTTGAGCTATCACCAAACTCCCTCTTACCAACCTTCAACCAAACTTGTCAAATGTCACACACATTTTAGAATCATTCAACTTGGATACTGAAAGTAAATTTCTTGAAAGTCTTGAAATATACAAAATATCATCAAGAGATTTAATCCTCCCATCACTAAAACACAAATTCATCTTTCCCTTACCAACAATCTTCTTAGTGTTGTTATCACCAAGGGAAACATCTCCCCCATCATATTATTTATAATAAGTAAACCACTCCTTGTGAGGAGTCCTGTGGTAGGAGAAAAATGAATCAATAAGCCAAGAATCATTACTAATAGAGTTAGTTGAAATAAACAAATAATTAGAATCATCATCAAAGGAGTTTTCCATGGAGGAATAAAAATTCTTTTTCTTATTATTAGACTCCTTCACATGCCCTCTTTTTCCACAATTCCAACACTTTACTCTTTCGAGGGATCTTAAAACGTCCTTTAGATTTATCCCCTTTAGGCCCTTTCAACTCTTTGGACCTTCCTTGCACATGCAAGGCATCTTCGGAGCCAACATTCATAGAATTTATCCTCATCTCCTTTGAAAGAATATGAAAATCATGTTGTCCATCTTTGGCTCTGCATTACCACTACTTATGGAAACAATTAGATTTTCCCAAGATTTTGGAAAAGAACAGATAAATAAGACACATTTATCTTCATCTCTTAATATAACATCTATTGATGCAAATTGACTTATAATCAGATTAAAAACATTTAAATGGTTTGCAATAGAATCACCATCTTTCATTTTTAATGAATATAACTATCTTTTGATATATAACTTGTTAGAAAAACTTTTAGTTTGATAAATATCACCTATCCTCTTCCATAACTTTTATGCAATGTATTTTGTGGAGACATTCAAAAGGATGAAATCCATGAGACACAACCATATGGTTCCTTGTGCCTTCTTGTCTAACTTTTTCTAATCTTCATTAAACATTGCAACTAGTTTACTCTCTTATGAAACTATTAACCACTAATCTCTCTCTTCAAGGAGATCCTCCATATTCAATTTTCACATCATGTAGCCCATGTCATTGAATTTATCAATATCTTGGTGAGAGGTAGAACCCATGGTAAACAATCCTCTTCACAAATCTGCAATATACTAGATAAAGAAAAAGCTCCTACTGCAACAAAAAGCCTCCAACACTTAAGAGAAAGGCATCCCCTTCTCAATAAGATTGTTAGATATGATACCAAATGCAGAAAATAAGATGAAGGAAAGCTACAATATGAACTTATGCAAGTGAATTAAGATCTGAAAATCAGATTTAAACATGTGATTGCAACATACATCACAATATAAAAATCAACAAACAAAATGTGATACCAGATTTATGTGGAGAAACCCTTTCGAGAAAAAATTCCACAAGAGAAAAGAGGGAAAGTATATTATTAATCTAAAAATGAGAGTATACAATAATACACTTCACTACTGATCTTTGATCAACCCAACAACACCCAGTTACCTACAAGAACTCAACATGAAACTACCATCTCATGGCTCCAACTTATAGAAATTGTGGGAGGTAAAACCACAAATGGTAAACCAAAACAAGAGGTATAAAACCACCTGAAAAAACCCACACCCCTCTTAATGGAAAACCAAAAAATCAAATAAAATATTAACTAGAATTACAAGAATCCCACATGCCTAACCCATAGCCTATCCAACTCTTGATTTTTTGGATGCTTTGATGACCTTTCCTCTCCTTGATGGAACACCAACAGACACCTTTTCTTCTCCAATCTTGTGTGCCCCATCCAAGAACTTCCAACTTCCATTATGGATGCCTAGGAAAGATGCCTTATACATTTTTGATGTGTAACCTCCACCAAAATTAAATCCTCTCTTTTAAGATATAACTACAACATGCCAATATTTAATAGTTTTCTCACATGTCCCCTAAAACACATTCAAAGGCATGTGGAGACATACAAATGACACATGATTAAAAGGTCAATGCCACCTTATCCCAACAAAAATAAATTTAGGGCCATTTGGGGGAATGTTTCCAAGCATAAAGGTGAACATGATTTTCTAGAGGTGGTTTCCCACTGCACATGCTAAATGTGAAAAAGAACAAGAAAAAAATGAAAACAAGACTCATATAAGAAACCAAGACTTTACCTTGCATTCAACTAGACCTTCAATTGAGCTAAAGAGGTAGTCTAACCAAGTTGAGAAATATTTCAAGAGACCTCTCAAAACCTCTTGTTGTACATCAAGGGTGTGGATATGCTCAAAATATGTGATTGGAGATATATTTGATATGTGTGTTTTTGTTCAAACCAACAACATGATATTGCATTCAAGAAGCCCTCCCCATTTTGGGTTGGGGATGGTTTGAATTATAGATTGGAAGGAAGATTGGTAAATGTTTGATATTGATACAAGACACCAATAGTTGAGGATGATTGAGAGGATTTGAGAGACAAGCCTCCAAGTGACACCTTTCTAATTGGTGTACTTGAAGAGGGCATGGATTCAAGGGATTTGGATGGTTAAGATTGTTTTAATTTGAATAGATGGTGGAGATTGAGAGTTTTCAAATATGTGTGAGAAATATCATGGCGATGTGTGATTATGACATGTGATTGATCTCACACATGTGTGAGAATCACATGTAGGTATTTGATTTGAAAAGAAATAGGTTTCAAACATGTGTGAGAGTCACATTTATAAAATGGAGGTTATACATCTTCTTTGGGAAATGAATGGTCGAGATTTGATGAGAAGTTTTGGTGAAGGGAGGGATGGGACAAGTGCATGCCAAATTTTATGATGGCTTAAACATTCTTTGAAATGTACAAGTGGATTAATTAGTTAACTAATTGGTTTTTAGTCAACTAATTATTCAAGGAAGATTTTGGGAGAGTTAAATAAATAAGATGTATTTATTTAATTTTTAGAAGATAAGGATACAAAGGGCGAACTTAATTAAATAAATGTGAATTTATTTAATTAAGGGGGACTATAGAGGAAAAGGGGCATAAAAGATAAATTAATCATATAAATGATTGGTATCTATTTAATTAATGTAAGGAAGATGATTGGGAAGGCTAATCAAATAGCAAGTCTTCTTTAATTAATGTTGGAATGAGATAAAATTGGGTGTGGCTAGGATGTGGATGATTTTAGGTGTTTACAATAGCTTTTACTATCATAAAAAACACTACCTTAGAATCACCTTCTTCTATAGGGATGGCCTTAAGAATGAGAATGTAGAAAAACCATAACTTAACTTCTTTGAATGAACCAATTCATTCTAGTTTACAACCTTTTAACAACATGATCTAACTACTTCCTATTTGTCCTCTTGACACTCAAAAATTAGTCCCTCATTCCTATGAATTTAAGGCCTTTTCTTAGTTCCATAGTTACTAAACATCATAGAGAAAAATATTTACCTCTAAAGCATATTATTCAAGATATGATAGATTCTACTCAAATATAGGTCACTAATATGAATGAAAAGGAAATAAGTTTGTCGCTACCCTAATCAAAACCTCAAGATTTACACTATCCCATTTTTGTACATTTCCACCAACTACATCAACTATGATAGTGATTCCACTTCATCCAACCCCTTGCTTCCTCACTCGTAGTGTTGTATTGTTTCTCTTCTTCACCATTCACTCAAATGGTTGGTATGGTGGGCCTTGAAAGGAAGCAAGGTACACATAACAAACTTCCTACACTAATCTAATTTGAGGAGATTTATATAATTTTTTTATTTAAAAATTTACAATAATGAGATACACAATACAAGACAATCTAACACACATGAAAATATAAAAAATCTCACAACACAAGATGTACATGGGAAAATCCTTTTTGGGAGAAAAAACCCACACTCCAAAAGCCTACCAATGTATTATGAATGAAATACTATTTACAATCTTGCAAAGCAAGTATTATTCTAGGAGTATATAGTGTTGATTTTGGATCTATTCTAATATAATGATACCCAAAAATACAACATAAAAATCCCACTCCAAGACATCCAATATATAGAGAATACAAGTATAAAGGTAACTTCTAGATAAAAATAGAAGAGATGCACATCTAAATTCACTTAGCACATTTTTACACCACCTTCAAACATGAAATTGACACTTGTGCAATATTATTTTATTCCTCATTCAAACCTCCAAACTTGGGCACTCCATTTTTACTCAAAATAGGTATTATAGAAGCTCTTACACACTTTACATCTATCATAGAATCTATCATAGCTGATAACACTTACAACTATAAGATAATCTATCATAAATGACTAATAATGTCTAATTCCCTTACAACCTATTATAACCCAACTTGGGCACTTAGATTCCCCATGCAAATATTCCTTCTAACACTTGTTCAACCTATTATAGAATCTAGTTCTTACATGTCATAACTTGTCATAGGAATTTTTCATACAATAAACAAGATGTTGAAAAATGGAATATATTCTCTACCACAAAGTGAGATGCCTACTTTCCCATGTGAGAACAAAAACATCCTTTTCACCTACCACAACACTTTCTAGCATGATGATAACTCATTGTGCCAAGTGGCACTAGATGGAAAAATAAGATGAGCAAGAAAATATGATATGTACATAAATAAATAGAATATTAATTAAAACAATGCTAAGAAATACTAAGGTTGGCACACCTTAATTCCCAACATTCTCCCACTTTTTGAACACTTAGTAGAACCAACATGGTCTATAAGGAAGCTAAGGTAGTGGAACAATTTCCTACACTAATATTGAGAGGAGGATAATGCAAAACTTTATAGATCTTTTCAACAGTTACAAAAAATTAAATAGAAATAAACATAAATTTCATGCATACCAAAACATAGTGATTTATGTGGGGAAAATCATTTTGGGAAAAAACCACACACTCCAAAATCCACCCAATATATTATTCAGAAATCATGAAGATTGCAATATACTTGAAGAGAAAGCTTCTCACATGAGTATCACCAACCAAAGATCTAAAGGGAACATGACTGCTATCAGACTCTCAAAATACATCCCAATACACAACCATAATACAATACCCTCATAAAATAGGGTTTCATTCTAGGACAAGCCAAGCCAACAAAATATCTATTGTTAGATTTGAGACTTAATGATGAATGGTCTAGATTTATAATAATAAAATATACATAAAATTTGGCTTTCGATGGCACTGCTCCCGAGCCACTTTCAGGGCACTTGGCCCTTAGACCCTCGCTGAGGGGATGATCCCCCCATACCCCTCATAATGGGTTACCCCCCTACAATGCCCTCGATCTTACCTATCAACATTAAATCTTATGTAATTGCAAGGTTGAGACATATTTTCCCAACATGAACAAGATTTAAATGTTAGGGACTAAGAAGCCCTTAGAATTGTAAGGAAAGACTCTAGTGCAGAAATTTCTTTCCTAATGTCAATTCACAAGGAAATAATGTAGGATTACTTTTAATTTCAAATTACAGAGCATTAAGATTCACACATAAAAGAATAGACAATAATATCAATAGAGAATAGACACCTGATTTATGTGGGAAAACCCTTTCGGGAGAAAAACCCACCACCAAAGAAAAGTCACTTTATTCACAAGAAAACAAATACAATAAAGTTATAGATCCATCCTTCTTGGCATTAGTTCTTTGATATTACACAACAACATTACAATCGACCAACCACTAATCGCAACATCATATAATATTTTTTCAATATATTACCATTGAACAC